>MASP02000305.1:0-246189 GCA_001693025.2 Colletotrichum lindemuthianum
AACTTTAAGATTATTATTAATATTATCTATATTAATAACTATAATATACTCTATATTATTAATACTACTATAGTATTTAATACTGCTTAATTTTTACCTAACCTATTAGTAAAGGTAATTGTCGGTAGCGTAATAGCTATAAGGCTATTAGGGCTCTATAGTATACTAACTATATAGTGTAGCTTAGTAGTGGAGACTAGCTACTAGTGATAACTAACTACTAGTTATTACTACCTGCCAGGCAATTAGTAACTAATTACTTAGGATATCTAGATCTAGCCTATATATAACCTATAGGCTACACACTATAAATATTAATACTTTTAACCCTATTAGTATATTATATATAATAATATATATAATATACTTTCTCCTAGTGAAACTAATATTAATTAGTAGTTAATTTTATTTTTACTACTAACTACAGATTGGTAAAACTTATTTAGATAGAAATAGTAATAGAAGATTATGAAGTTTAACTTAAAGTAAAGCTACTAATTTCTTAATTTATTTAGATATTTTTAATAATAACCTTACACCTAACTTAAGGTAAAATAATATCTCTTTAATAATTATACTAATATATCTTAATTTCAGTAGCTAGATACTTACCTATATTTAAAATTAACTTATAGAAGAAATATTAAGAGTATTTTATATAAATATATTTATTAAATATCTCTATTATAAGATTTACTAGATTTTTATAGTAAAGAGATTTATAGTATTCTAAGTCTCAGAATTTCCTTATATTCTTCTTCTTCTTCTCTATATCCTTCTACTCACTCTCCTCTCTTTCCTTACTTAACTAGCAGATAGTTTCCCTCTCTGAAATTAAATTTTACTTATATAATACTAATAAATAGAATCAGTAAATAGTAAAAATAAGATCTCCTATCTCCCTCTATCTTCCCTCTTTTAATTTATATTTCTTTATAATTTTTCTACAGTTAGGAAATAATTAGTAAAATATCCAAATTAATAGAATTTTTTAGAAAATCTTTAAAAAACCTCAGTATAATAAATAATATAATTTCTTTAGAGGTAAGAATATTAATAAAACTGAAGCTTCTTCTTAGTAGTAAGATCTTTAGTAAGTAAAAAGCTTTTAATTTTATTATAGAGTATAATTCTAACTAAATTAATAACTAAATAGTATAGATTATAGTAATATATATATATAATTACCTTTTTAGTAGAGACTTTCTAAATTTCTTTAAAAAAATTTTTAAGGATTAGCTAGACGATATATAGATTATTATAGATAAATAAGTATCTTAGTATTTATAAGATATTCTCCTTATCTATAATATTAAAATTAATATAAAAAGTAAGTAAATCTATTAGGTTCTTATAAACTTAATAAAGTAAGATAAGTTTATCCTATAGACTAAGGAAGAAATTTAGGAAATAGTTATAAAGTTATAAAGCTTTAAGATACTTATTAATAACTAACTAAGTTTCCTTAAAAATATTATTTTTACTTAGTGGATATATTCTATAATCTAGAAGTAATAATAAAAAATAACTTATTAAGATCTTATAAAATTTAATATTTATCTAGCTACCTTAAGGAATTAGTCCCAGGGAGTATTTTAATAAGTAGAGAGATTTATAGTTAATCTACTGTTATTAGTAATAAATCTAACTCCTTAATAATAAGGATAATTTAAATAATAAGATTTTTAAGATTAATAAGAATAACCTCCTTATAATTAGGATTAATAGTGTGAACCTTCTGCTCTACTTTCTATAATACCTCCTCTATATATTAACTTTATAAATAATTATTAAGAGACTGAATCTCTCTCTATTAATATACTAATAGCGAAGAATATAATTAATCTAATAAAGATATATAATTCTAAGATAAAATATAGAGAAGCTCTCTATAATATCTTTAAATCAAAAATCTATATTTTTAGAGATTATTATTTAAAGTTAGATATATCTAACTATATATAAGCTAGAGTTTTTTTAATTATAATGAAAAATTAAGCTTTTGAATATTACTTTAACTATTTTAGTAATCCTCTTAATTTTATAAAATTTTCCAATATAGCTTAATATATTAAGAATTACTTTAAAAGTGATAAGAGTTAATAGGTTTACCTTACTAATTAGTATAATATAATATTTAGAAGTATTATTACTAATAATTTAGATAAGATAAGAAAAAAGATACTTAAGATCCTTTTTATTAAGCTAATATATATTTAATAAACTTTCCCTCTTAAATAGTATATTAATCTTAGTTTCTAAAACTACCTCTTAAGTATATACTGAGGAATATTAAAATACTAACTGACTTTTTTTAGCTTTATAGTAATATATTAGGGAGTCTATAACTAATTGTAATCTGTAGTTAGTATTACTATAAGCTTCCCTCTTATAATATTTTAATATATACCTAAAGATACTGATAATCCTGAGGAATTCTTATTAAGTAGTATAAATTAATACTAGACTAACTAGATATATTACTTATTTTAGAGCTCTTACTAAAAATATAGATATAACTATTAAGGGTGCTTCTAAATACTATTTAGAGGAGGATATTACTTAACCTCTACTACTTTATATAGCTAATTCAATAGAAAATACTATATATATAGTAAATCTAATTACTAGTTAATAAGATATTCTCTTAAAGAGAGAAGAGACTCTTATAACTAATATAAATTTAATTTCTATATAGTAGATATATTAGTTCTACTTATTATTACTTTCTTATATAATATAAGAGAGTAGAAAACTTAAATAATAAATCTAGAGATATTTATAAGATTAATATTAAAAATAATATAGTAATATATTACTTTTAGAATTATTAGTTTCAGGATTAACCTGAAGTATTAAATTCTCTGAGTAATATTTTAAATAATTATATAATATCTTACTTTAAAGAATAGTCTATATCTCTAGATAGTTAAAAGATTATGAGGATCTTTTAGGATTAAATAGTAATCTATATCCTAATAAAAGAAGATAATATAACTAAGAAGATTACTATTTTAGTATCTATATTTATCTTTAAAGAATATGATTTAAATATAGGTTTCTAAGGAATTTTACCTAATTTAGATACTACTAACTACTTTATAGTTAGCTACTTCTAGTTTAATATTCTGAAATAAATGATCTTTCCCTCTATCCTCTTGAATATTTCTAGAGGAGGATTAATCTCTATTTAGTTTAGAAGAGGTGAATCTATAAAGATAATAAGTATAATTAATATACTTACGTTACTTAGCGTAATAATATTCTATATAGTCTCTTATAAGATTCTATTTCTATTATATTTTACTAATATAGATTACCTAGATATTATTTTTAATAATATCTATAATTAGTTATATTAAAATAAGAAACTTATCTTAGTTATATATAAATAGGAATATCTATAGATATTATTAGATAAGGAGGGGATACTTACTTCCTTATATTTAATAGAGATTAAGATCTAGAGACTCTATTATTACTTTAGATATCTATTTATTATATATCTTTAAGAAGTTCTCTATAAAATTAGATATCTAGTTAATTAAGAAGTTTTTATAGTTTTCGAAAAATATTATTATGAGTACTAGATATATAGTGTTACTCCCTCTTAATTGAGGTTTACTTTCTATAATAATATTAACTTTAATTTTAAAGTTATTATTAATATCTTTTACTATAAGGGTAACTATCCTATTCTCTATATTAGTAATATAACTATAGCTTTTAATACTATTTAATTCTTACTTAATATTTCAGTAAGATTAATATAGAAAGCTTTTAAGATATACTAAATTAATATATACCTAAGTTTACCTAATTCTATCTTTACTAATATTCAAATAAACTTCTAATCTAAAGATTTCTATTTAGAAGCTAAAATAATAAGCTTAACTATTAGAATTATATTTATTGAGGCTTATAATAATATTAGTAAGATAGAATATTACTATATCCTTCTTTATTATATATATAAGATCTACTATTAAAAATACTTATTATTTTTATAAGAATATTACCTTTAGGTTACTTATAAGTTAATTAATAATACTATTAGCCTAAATAGTTTTATATTTTTATTTTTTATCTTTAGAGTCTATCTCTAACTTACTAAAGATTCTACTTTATCTCTAGAGATAGTCTTATAAGTATAAGTAATCTAAAAGGTAACTAAAGCTATCTACTGTAAGTATATAAAAAAGATTATTAATACTACTATAGCTACTCAGAATAATCCTAATATATTATTAGTTATAAGCTTCTTACTATAGTCTCTCATATATATATAATAAGAAAAGAAAGATTAGTAAGATTCCTTCTACCTACTTACTACCTATAGTAAGATATATATTATTAACCTCCCTTATAATCCTTAAGAGTTCTACTTAACTACTATAAAAATAAACTATAAAATAATAATATTTCTACTTAACTATATATTCTAATAGAAAAATAAAAATACTTCTAATATAAATATAATAATAGTAATATTAATAAAGCTAGAGATCCCCCTTAAGAAGTCTCACTTATTTTAATCTTATCCCCTATTATCTTTAAACTTCTAAATGCTCTAGAAATACTAGAAGATAATAATATCCTCCCTCTCTATACTAAAAGTAATATACTACTACTGTGATGGGGTTGGGCCTGTAAACAGGCCTATTTACGTAATATAAGTAGCCTCATAAGTATAAATAGCGAGGTTTATAATAAACAGATAGAAAGAAAAAATAACTTCTCTTCTCCCCAGAATTCAAGACCTACTATTCAAATCAGCTTAGCTTTTGGACTGAAGATCTATAAATGCAATTCTGCATTTTTAAGGTATTCTTCTAATATTTTCTATCTGTTTTTGCTTCTCTCAGGTTTTATAGTTAGGGGTAGTTAGTTAGTTTTAGTTTAGATAGGCTCTTTCAGCTATGGTCTATTTTAATAATATCTAGAAGTAGATTATTCTACTTTTAGTTTTTAAAGCTAAAATAGAAAGATACTTCTATATTATCTTAATAAATAAATATTAATATAATATAACAAAAATATAATATATTATCCTACTATTAAGAAAAAATATATAAGTAAATATAAAAATTAGAAAGATTACTAAAAAAGCTATTTATAGACTTATACTAGAAAAAAGAAGACTAAATAATAATTACATTTATACTCTCAAAACTAATAGATACTTTAGAGACCTAGAAAGTATTTAGAAACTAGTATTTATATAACTTTACTAAATAAATTTTTATAACTTTATATTATAAGATTATTATTAAGTAAGTTATTTACAGACTTAGTTTATAAGTAGACTAGAAATTACTCTACTAGATAGAATAAAAAATAATAATTATAATAATAATTATAGAATAATTAAGAAGATAATCTTACTAAGCTAATAAGTATAGTAAGATTAATTTATTTATCTAAAGATTAGTAAAAAAATAAATAAATAAATTATTTAAATACTTTTAATATAGAGAGGATAGTTAGGTAAAAGGAAGACTACTATAACTTAAATACTTCCTTTTTAGAGAAGATAATATATAAGGATAGTTATATTCAGACTTTTAGATACTTCTAAAGAAGAAGAAGATAGACAATATTAGAATTACTATAAATTACTAATTTATTAAGGTTTTTAGGAAGATTAACTAGCAGTTTTATATAGAATTAAATTAAAATATTATACTATAAAGATAGAAGGATAGTAAAAGATCTTATATAGATAATCTTATCTACTACTTTTATTAATAATAAATAATTAAAATATTATTATTATTACTTATTATAATAATTTCGTAATATAATATAATTTATATAAGATAGTTTAAGATAAAGATAATAACTATATTAAACTTAATACTAAAGTTTCTTTTATAATATTAGTTACTACTATATTCTCAGGCTTAATATTTAAAAATATTTAACTTTAAGCTCTAAATATTTTAGAAGATTCAGATAATATTCCTTCAGTTTATTTTTAATATAATAATCTAACTAGGAATCTATCTTTAGGATCTCAAACTGAAATTCTATCAGAAAAAGATAATATATCTATAAATATCTCTATAATTCTACTGATAAACTATATTCTAATTATAACTAATTACCTAATATTAGTAAAAATATTCTAAATTTAGCCTACTATAGCTACTATATCTCCTTAATCTAAAAAAACTCCTAAGTTTATTAGTAATAATATCTCTGATTTTCTAAATAAGTTTAAATTACTAGTAAACTTATCTTATAAACCTGAAGCTAATATAATTAAGGAAGTCTATATATATTATACTTTACACCTTAAGAAAGCTATAATATTAATCCTAATAGGTAAAACTATCTAGATAGAAATAAAGAAAACATTTTTAACTATATATAAGTTTATAGACTTAATAATTAACTAAAATCTTAATAAGAAACTGAGAACTTTTATAATTAGAAACTTACTAAAGGAAGATAATTTAGTAGGAATTATATTTCTACTAATTATAATTAATAACCTCCAGATTTATATTACTATTTAAGGAGACTCTAAGCTACCTAACTAGAAGCTAATATATATTATTATATATAGAATACCTCCTAGAATACTGAGAGAAATAGCTTAAAACCTTCACTATAAATTCTTTAAGCTTATTAATATAGATTAGAAGACTTTTAAAGCTATATTTATATAATAGGGAAAAGACTAGATCTTAATAAAATAATTTACAGGCTAGCTAAAAATATTAGCTTCTGAAATTCTCTCTCTAAATTCGTTAAAGATAATTTTAATAAAATTTAAAATAGTTTAAATACTTAAAAAAGTAAAAATAGTTAAAAAAGATATTACTATAAAAGCAGAAAAGTTAGTAGATATTTTTAAAGAATTTTAGATTAATAATATTAGTCTCTCTATAAATAATTAGATATTATTAATCTATAGTATTATTAGGTAGCAGAATAAGTTATTAGTATATATAGAAACCTATACTATATTAATTAAACTAAGCTCTACTTATTTTTCTTATATAACTAATTTATAAGTCTATAAAGATAGTAACTTTAGAAGATCTTAATATAGAATAAATAGAGCTTATAGCAGTTAGATACTACTTTTTAACTATTTTTATCCTCAGTACTAACTTATAGATAATATAAACTACTAATAGTGTAAATAGTCAGAATATTATATAATAACTTATAAAGTTATAATAGCCTACTAGATTTATAGTATTTACTTCTATAGAAAAGATACTCATTATATTAGCTACCAGGGTAATAAAATAATATTAATATAAGATAATATTATTAATAAAAAATACTAGAAGGATTAGTTAGATATAAAGATAATCTTATTCTATATTACTTAGAGACTTTAGGTTTTCCTGAAGGAAGCTAAAAAAGCTAATAAAATTAGATTATAATTATTTTCTAAACTTATAGAGTTTATTTAAAATTATATAAGATACTAAGCTTCAATTATAGAAACTAATAGGTAGTTTACTAAATACTAATAAAAGAAATAAATAGAGGAAATTTATATTATATTTAATATTATAATTTCTAACTTTATTTATATCACTATATTTAAAGATAAATCTAAAGTAGTAACTGAGGATATTATAACTACAGATAGATTAAAGCTAACCTCTATAAGATTTATATCTTATTACTATTATAAGCCTTAATAGGAATTATTTACAGATCTAACTAATAAAGGATACTAAGTTAGCTTTTCTCAGTTAGAGCTAAGGATTATTAAATTAAATTAAGATAATAAGTTAATATTAACTGTGGGGGAGATTCCTTAGGGAATATTCTCTACTAAATAAATACTTAAGTAACTAACTTTTACTATACTGCTGATAGATACTAATAATTAAGCTCTTACTTATTATATTTATTTCAAGAAAGTAGGGAGGTAAGTTTTAGTTCCTAAAGATCTACTTTAAAAAGTCTAGTTAGTATATATTTAAGTTAGCTATAAATATATCCAGTTAGTTATAAAAGATTACTAAGAGAATTAGCAGATAAAAGAAATTTTTATTTTAGCTGAGGAGGAATTTATAGATATATTTAATAAAGTTAGTAATAAGGAGAACGTAATTTAAGTATAGATTAATTAATAGAACTGTCAGTATATTACTAAACTAACGAAACTATAGTCTAATAATAAGAAAGATATACTAATAGTTTTATTATTTAATTTACAGACTTAATTAGTATTAGTTACCTAAGTCTATAATATAGATATTAAAGTTATAGATATTATAATAGAGTTAGTTAAAGCTATAGAGAGTATAGTTACAGGCTTCACTATAGTTTATAATTTTATAATAACTCACTTCTAGGTTAATATTTAATTTGCAGATCTATAGAATCTGAAAATTCGAAGAATTATTAATACTAAATTAGTAATTAATATTATCTCTAAGGATTATATCTAGAAAGTTAATTTATTTAGATATATTATACTTATATACTTAGGACTATAAAGTATTATAGATATTAAATATACTATAGACTTCTAAAGAGTAATAATAGAGAATATCTATATTAGGGATTATTATATTCTTAATATAGAGTTTTTTATTACGCTATAAGGGATTATTATAAAGGATTCAGTCCTAAGTATGCTATTTATTATTAAGATATATATAATATTTCAGTATACTCTAAACTAGATAGTTAGCTAGATTTAGTCTGGAAGTATTTAACTGAATATTTTATTATTATTTTATATATATAATTTAACTGCTAAGTTTCAGGATATTATACTAGACTCTTCGAATTTTAACTATATTTAGCGTATATACTTTCTTCCTCTTTCTATAGGGGAGGGAAATTAGAAGTTACTATTAAGATCTACGAATTAATAGTTAGTAAATAAAATATAGAAGAAGAAAGCTAATATAAAGTAGTAAATAAGATAGACTCTAACTCTTAGAGGCTACTTCCACTACTAAAATTTAATATACTAAAAGATATTAAAGAATCATTAGATAATAATAAAGAAATAATAGTAGTAATAGATAAGACTAATAAAGAATTTAAGGTAATCTTAGAAGTTTTAATCTAAAAAGTAATTAAATTAAAGATAGAAGAGATTTATAGTATTATTATATCTCTGGGAAATTATAATCTAGAGTGTTTATCCTATAAAGGATAGTATCTTTATAGCTTTCGTAGACCCCTAAAATATAAATAATAAGTATATATAAGAGATTTTAAGAGATAGAGGAAATTCTATTATAAGGGATAAAATATAGTAGAAGTAGTAAATACTATTTATAAAAAGAGAAGAGAGATATAGTAAGAAAAAGTAATAGTAACTAATATCTAAAATAGACCTATAGAAAATATTAATATTATATATAAAATAAAAAATAACAAGGTCTAACTTATAGATAATATACTATCAGATAGGTTAACACTAAAAGGTAACTTAGAATAGAAATTAAAAGTATAAAAAGAAGTAAAAAAGAATATTATTAATAACTTTACAGTCTAATTTACAGATATAATTATATTAAAGTTCTTAAATATTTACTCTAGAGAATACTTAACACTAGAGAGATTATATCTAAATCTGGATAAACTTAATTATCTATATACTTTAGAGAAAGAGCTTCTAATAGAGATCTTAAAAGTAAGAAAGAGGATACTAACTTAAGATTTTAGTTATTATAGAAAGATACTAAACTCTATTATACTACTTTAGATAATTAAAATGATTCCTTATAAAATATAGTAGGCTAAGTTAATTCCTATCCTAAAAAGTCTAATAGAGAATATTCTTAAGATCCTGAAAGTATATATTCAGAATAGTATACTAGAATATAGCTATATAACTTATAGGAACCTATTTGTTTTAATATAGAAGAAAGATAGTAAGATATAACTAATTAACTTAGTAATAAAAATTAATATAATTACTATTTAAGATATAGAGCTTCCTCTAGGGGCTAACGAATTTTCAGAAGATTTTAATATATATAAGATATTATTATTTTTAGATATTTTTTCTAGATATAACTAAATTCCTTTAGACCCTAAAAGTAGAAACTTAATAATATTCGCTATACTATTTAGACTTTTCTAATATTATACCTTTCTAATAGGAAGTATAAACTTAGTTATATAGTTTATAAGAATTATAATAAAGATTCTTTGTAATTTAATTCCCTATTAATATAAAATCTTTCTGGATAATATTATAATTAAAAAGCTAATAATAACTTATAATAAAGAAGATAACTTATATTATCTCAGTATTTACAGATATATTCTAGAATATATTCAGAATATTAATAAGGTTTTAGTGAATATTAAACTTACAGGATATATAATTATAGTTATAAAATCTTAATAGGTATAATAGATAATCATAATAGTTAGTTATATCTGTAAAACTTACAGAAAATAGTCTGAAAAGTTAAAAATTATAACGATTAAGGAATAAAAACGTTATAGTAGTATATTAGAAATATAGTCTTTCCTCAGTATTACAGTATTTTATTAAGGATAAGTCTAAACCTATTCTATTATAATAAAGCTACTTAATAACTTACTAAAGAAGAATATTCTCTTTTAATAGGAATAAAAGTAAATTACTACTATAAAATAACTTAAGAATAAGCTTTATAGCTTTCTTATATTTATATCTATTAACTACAGCCTTACAGATAGCTAAATATATCTAGTAGTGGATACTAGTAGTACTGGTTAGGAAGTTAGATTTAGATAATTTATTAAGTAAAGATAAGTTATTATCTATTTTAAAAGTAGCTTATTTATAGATATAGAACTTAACTATAATATTAGTAAGAAAGAGCTTTAAGGAATATTAAAGATACTGAAATATTTAAGAAACTACCTCTATAGGTAATATTCTTTATTAGAGACTAATATTAAAATTCTTATTACTTAGCTTAATAGTGTTACTTCTAACTTACTAGGGGTATTAGTAATTTATTAGATATTTTAAATTAGAATATTTAATATTAAGATTAAGTATATTAGCAGGATAGCTAACTCTGTAGTTAATAGCTTTTTATGAAAACTATCTAGACTATCTAACTAAAATAATAAATAAGAAGAGAGTAATATTAACAACTAGATTAATATATAGATCTTCTTTATAGATATAGTAACTAGAAGTTTTTTTAAAAAGGTATATACTATAGGAGATAATTAATATATTAAAGAAGTATTTAACTTAGAAGTTATAATAGATAGAACTAGCTAAATAGATAAAATTTTAATATTTCTAATAGTAATATTAGACTATTTACAGACTTAGTTAAGAGAGACTAAGTAAATAGCTTATTACCTATTAATACTAAAGAGGCTATTTAGAATTAACTTTAGCTAATTTAGAGCTTTCAGGTAGAAAGTTTTAATATTCTAATTACAGAATAAGTTATTATTTACCTAACTAATACTATTTTATATAATTTCTTAATATATTACTAATAGAGAAGAACTATAGAGATAATTAATAGTAACTATATATAATATAAGTAGCTATTAAGGATAAGAAGCTATCTATAAGAAATTAGCTGATTAATACTATTAGCTTAATATATATAAAGATATATAGAAGGTAGTAGAATATTATCTAGATTATTAAATATAGAGAGTATATAGGATAGGAGATCTTTATAATTTTACTACTTCTTAGGGACTTCTATTTAATTATATTTACTTAGATATCTAGAGAGTAGGAAAATAGTATTTCATTAAAACTAGAGATATATTTACAGGCTAGTTAGAAACCTAATAGTTTCTATAACCTACTTTAAAGGTAATTATAAAGTTTCTATAGGAAGAGGTTATTATATACTATAGTTTTTATAGAGTCCTTATAGTAAATAGAAAGCTAGAAAATAAGAAGTATATTATTAAGTTTAATAAGTAATATAATCTAAAATATATAGTTACTTCAGCTTATAACTTATAAGCTAATAGAGTAATTAAAGTTAGATATTAACTAATTACTTATATACTATTAATATAACTATAAAATAATAATAGTAAAAATCCTTAATTCTTTCTATTAGCTACTTTATTTACAGACTAAATCATAATTAGAATATTAATAGGATTTATACTATTCTATTTAAAATATAGATATAAAGTAGTTATATTTATTAAAATACTTATATTAATATAGAGGATACTAGACTAAATATTAGTGAGGATACTAGAAGAAGAAATAAATATGAGAATTTATATTTTTATATAATTAGATGAAAATAGAGAGAAAGTAGTAATAATAATAGCTAATTAATATAAGAAAATAGTAGAGAATTTTAATAAATAAAAAGGAAATATACTATAAAATAAATAACTAGAATTTAGTAATATAATTTTAGTTTATAATATTAAGTAAGTAATTAATAAATCCCCAGACAGAAAACTTAAATATAGATAGATAAGCTTCTTTTGAATTTATTTAAGGGTACTTAATACTTCTTCCTATAAACTTAAAACTTTATCTAGAGAGGAAATTACTAGAGTAATATATAGAGGAAATAGATTAAGGAAATTTATATAGATTTCTTAAGAATATTAGGAACTTTTAGATCTAGATATTTATAGATTTAATCTAGAGAAAGAATTAGTAAAAATCTTTCTAGCTTAGAGAGAGCTTATAGTTAATAAAAAGGAAGAAGAGGAAGAGGAGGAAGAACTTATAATCCTAAGTGAGACTAATAATAATATTTTAGTAGGATTAATAACTTAATAAAAAGAATACTTACTAAATATTAAATATATAGTAGAGAAGATATTTTAGGATTCTAAATTTAAAATCTAGATCTTAATAATAATATTATCCTTAAAAACTTAGTATTAAAATATAATAGTTTAATAATATATATATAATAATAATAATAAAAACTTTATTTCAGATAATATTCACAAATCTATACTTTAATTATTATACTTATTTAATTATTTCCTTTTCTTAGTCTGGATCTTCTTTTTTCTTACTACTAAAATCTCTTTATTCTCTATTTCCTTATAATCTTAATAATTTTAACTTATAATTTTATCTTAGATAGTATAAGTATTTATAGATTAAATTAAGTGATAGAAGTATAAAAAGAAAGATATTTTACTTTTAATAAATCTGAATAATTATAATAAGTACCTACTTTTTATACTGTAGGATAAACTTAATATTTTTAAATAGGCTGGATATAATAATTTATATTTATTAAATTAGTATATTTGCAGACTTAGTATAATAGCTAATATTATCTATTAAAGTTTTTAAACTTAATATAGTTAGAATAATAATAAATAGTATTTACAGATGAAATATTAGTTATAAAGTTTATTATTTTTCTTGAGAGAGATATATAGAAACTTCTAGCTGATAAGATATAATTTAGAACTTTAGGGAGGGAAGATAACTCTACTTACAAAAAAGATATTATACTAAAGAATAAAAATATAATATATACTTATTACTAAAAGGATTTCCTTTTTTTTTTTTTTTAGTTTTTATTATTTTATTCTCTTATTTATAATAACTGGATATATTTATAAATTTAATAAATAATAACTATTTTATTTCTCTTAAAGAAATTAATAATATAAGTAAAGAAGTTTCTTCTTCTAGCTTACTAGGAGGTATTACTTTTAAATTAAAAGTTAATACTTCTTAATAAGAATAGGAGAGCTGAATATAATAGGTAGGTTATATATAAAAAGATAAGCTGAGAAAGTAAAGAGGATATTAGGAATATTAAAATATTTTTTCTGTTAAGGGAAAAGTATATTATACTAATAAGTAAAGTTAATTAAACTAACTTTACTAATAATAATTTTCTTAAAATCTTGAGAGATTTTAGATTTAATAATAGGGAGGCTATTATATTTACTACTGAGATAATATATCTTATCTATATAATTGTAATTAAAACTGAATTTTTAGTAGATAATATTAAAGTTAAAAAAGTAGATATTTTAAGTTCTATGAAAGAAATAGTTAGTATAAAGATCTCTAAGTAATAATATACACTTAAAATATAGATTACAGACCTATAAACTACTTTACTTATTACGAGTTATATAGATATACTTTTTATAATAACTATAAGAGATAGTATTTCGCCTATTATACTTTTAAATAAAGAAGTTATAAATAGTAGTGAATTATTAAAGTAACTTATAAACTTAAGATCTAGACTAATAAGTAATATTAAAATCAATAAAAATTCAATAATAAAGCGTAAATATACTATAGGTACGTTTTTAGATAAGCTGATAGTCTTAAGGTTCTATAAGGGCTTACTAGAAGTTTATCTATATCTTAAGGGGAAGCTTAAAATTATAGACTTAATAGGTAAGAGTAACTTCAGAGTATTTATTTTAAAGTATCTTAATCTTAAGGAATATAAAACTAAGTAAAACCTGAGGATAATTAGTTAGACTATATATTAACTTAGAGTGAAGTAAGAGAAGGAATATATACTAAAAGCTTAAAAGGATTAATAGAGATTTATTATAGTATATTATTAATAATTTCTGAGGGAGCAGGGAGGTTTAAGTTATAAATTAAATAGATCTTATAAGATTTATTAAGAAATTATACTTATAGAGTATTTATTACTCTTCTAGGAAGAAGGTAATAAAAATGTAATATAGTGGAAGAGATATTTACAGACGAAAGAAGGTAAAAATAAAGATTATAAAATAATTAATAGAGGAAAAATATTAATTAACTTAGAGGAGAAAACTTACTTTTTATATTTACTAAATAATAATAAGATACTTTTTATCTAAATAATAGTATTATTTACTTACTATTTACTTACTATTCTTAATAGGAGTAGTAATTTATTCTTATGTAAAATAATATTTATAATAATTTACTTATTTTCAGATCTATACTTATAAAAGGAGATAGTTTTACTATAAGTAAAGAATCTTAGAACTTCCTCTATATATATATTATTCAGCTTAAACTTAAGACCTTACTAATTTAATATTTATATTTATCTCTTTTAACTTAATAATATAATTTAGGTTTATAAATTCCTCCTTTACAATATCTATTCTATAAGAAGGCTAACCTTTTATATAATTTTAGAGAAACTTTTTTATGTACTATAAATATTAAATTAGTTTCAGAGTTAGTTATTTATAATTTCTATAATTCTGAATAGGTTAATAAGGTTATAAAAGAATATTGTATTATACTTACTTCTCTAGATCTTATAATTGAAATACTAAAAATGCTAAAGATTCTTTAAGATAGCTAACTATATAGATAATATTCTAATAATAGTAACTAACTTTTATATTTAGGATTAGGAGTTTATAATAATTAGCCTCTAGATTCTTAACTTAATATAGAACCTAACTACTTATAGTTACTCTTTTAGATATTAGTAGGAAGTATAATAATAAGAGAATAGCTTCTCAGTATATTTATTAAAATAGTAGATAGACTAACTTTCTTAATATTATAAAGTTTCTTAGATATTTATATTCTAGTTTTATATAATCTACTAACTTACGTTAAATTTAGAGAAGTTATTAATAGAGATAAATTGATTACTAAATACTAATAGATATTTTAGGAATATACTAAAGTATATAACTTCTATATTTTAGTAGTATCAGATAAAACTTATAAGGAAAATACTTATTATTATAGGTAAAAAGTAAGAGAAAATTATTTCTAAGTTATTATAATATAATATAAATTAAGTTAGAGCGAAGTATAAACCTATCTAATTATTAACTAAGATAAGGGATAAGCTTAATATTAAGATAATTAATAATATAATAATAATAGAGAATTATATTATATAATAGTAATAGTATTTATAGACCTAACTATCTTAAGATAATATTAAAATTCTTTCTATCTAATTACTTAATAGTTATATATTTTATATATTAGAAATAACTACTTATAGTAAGTATCCTCCCTTATAATATTTAATTAGTTATAGGTTATTCTTAATATAAAATAAATCTTAAAGTAACTTACAGGCTATAATACTATTAGAGTAGTATAGAAACTATATCTCAGTTGAGAATTTTACTCTAATATTCTAGCTAAGGAGGATTTAGTATATAATTAACTTAGTTTCTTTAAATAGTTCTGAGATTATAAAGATAATAATAAGATAAATATAATAGTCTAACAGAAGAAGATATAAGATAACTATAAGATATTCTTAGGAGCTAAATAGGTAAAGCCTAAGAAGCTAAATATTCTGCTAGATACTGATAATAATATCCTGATAATATTACTTAATAACTTAGAAACTTTACTAATAGTAGGTAGAAGTTATTTTTAGATTCTAGAAGTAGTAATTCCTATAATATTATTTTTAGCTACTGAGAAAATAAATATATAGAATATAATAACTTAATAATAAATTATTTATAAGATATCTCAGAATTCTGTCTACTTACTTCTTAGGAGTTATTAAAAGAATAGTTTATACTGTTAAAATTTATTTTATTACTACTCTGGTTCCTATAGACTATAAGTAGGAGGAAGACTTTATTTTATTAATATAGATTTATCTGGATTAGTATTTCTAGTTTTAGAATATAGTTAAAAGTTAATATTAGATTAGTAAAAACTATTTACTACTATAGATTAGTATAGAGATAGCTAAATTTTAGTAAACTATTTTATTAGTTACTATAGAGGAAGTCTGGATCTAAATTACTTAGGAGGTAATAAGTTATAGGAAGAAGTTAAGTAATATATATTACTCTATAATATAGAGGAAACTTTTTAACTAGAGGGATATTTAGATAATTTTAAACTTATTACTTTACTTAGAATAAGTCTGTAAATAGAGCTAGTTAGCTTATTTTATATTAATAAGAAGTTCCCTTAGAATATATAAGTAAGTATACTTATTAATAGTAATATTTATAATATTAGATATAATATTAATAATTACTAGAGATATTAACTTTTTAATATTAATATTATAGTTTTCTTATACTATTATAGTGGGAACTATTAGGTTAATCTTACTGTAGATTAGTTTAGTAATTTAGAATTTCTATAGGGACTAAATAATAATAATAATTTTATTAAAGAGGTTAATAACTTACTAGAGTTTTATAGAGAAATAAATATATCTGAGGATATTTTTTAGATCCTAAGAGCTAATATCTAGGTTATCCTAACTAAATAGTAACCAGATAGATATATATATAACTTCAGAGTTATAGAATAGTCTTAAGTTTATATTTATAATAGGATTCTTAATCCTAAAGAAAACTTTTAGTATACTAAAAATTTCTAATAATATAGAAATAGGAATTACCTTCTTACTTATAGATAGTAGTTAGCTATTAGTAAAATATTTAGATCCTACTAAATAGTTTATAGTAATCTATTTTTATATTTAGTAACTATAGAATAGTATCACTAAGGTTATAGTAAATATTTAGCGTCAGACCTTATAATAATTACTTTTTAGATATCTATTAAAAATTTATAAACTTAATCTATAAAGAAAATAATTAGTATATTATATTTAAGTTCTCTAGATATAATAGAAGTTAATAGAATTTTAATGTTACTTAATATCTAGCTACTAAAATTTAGAATATCTAAACTATAAATAACTCTAAAACTTTATTATATACTAAGGAAGAATATTTATAAATCTGATAAAACTGTAAATATTACTTTAAGGTATAGTAAAAAGATTTAGTAATATAGTTCTTCTAGATAACTAATATAATTTATATAACTAGTTATTAGCTAGCTATTAAAAATATTAGTCTCTATAGAGTAATTATTACTATTATACTTTAGTTACTCAGCTATAATAGACTTTATATCTATTAGATATTATCTGAGAGACTAATTTATAAATTAATATATAGATTAATAGTAATAGATTTTACAGAATACTCTTTAGGGATCTGCTAATTATTCCTTTTCTCACTCTGAAACTTAAGAAGAATAACCTTATTTTATATGAAGCTTTAAATAGAATTAATAGGAAAGAGATTATAATAATTAATATTATCTTAAAAGTTATTATATATAGGAGGATTATTAGTAACTACTATATTTTAGTTAGAGAGAATTATAATATTATAGATAGATTTCTTTTATTTTAGTTAGGTTTATTATATAGAAGCTTAGAATAAGCTTAAAGGGAGGATTATAATAGAGTTAAGCTTATAAATAAGCTTATTTATATAATATAAGTAACCTCATAAGTATAAATAGCGAGGTTTATAATAGATAGATAGAAAGAAAAAATAACTTCTCTTCTCCTCAGAATTTAAGACCTACTATTTAAATTAGTTTAGCTTTTAGACTAAAGATCTGTAAATATAATTCTGCACTTTTAAAATATTTTTCTAATATTTTCTATCTGTTTTTACTTCTCTCAGGTTTTATAGCTGGGGGTGGTTAGTTAGTTTTAGTTCAGATGGGCCCTCTCGCTATAGCCTATTTCACTACCCTCTAATAAAAATAAGTATACTAAATATTAGAAAACTATAGAGTTATTCCTTAAATTCTTATAAACTTTATTTAATTAAATTACTTTTATATAATAAGAAAGTAACTAATAAGACTAATTTATAGTTTTCCTTACAGCTAAGGAAGAAACTAACTTAACCCTCTCTTAATTCCTCTACTAAAAAAAGATTATTACTACTTCTAACTTTCGTTTTAAAAAGTTAATAAAAAAAGAAGTAGGAAATATTATTAATAATAGTATAATTAAGATTATCTAGTATAATTCTATTCTCTATAAAAACTATATTATCTTTAAATCTTAAATTATTAATAAAATTAAGAATAAAGATAGTAATTAAGTATATAAGAAGTTAAAGCTTATAATCTAAGGTTTTAGAGATAATAGGAAACTTATAATCCTTATTTAGTCTCTTATAATTCAGAGAAGTAGCTAAAGATTAATTACAGCTATTATCTCTATATTAATAAAAGATAACAACTTTCTCTTCTAGCTAAAAGATATTATTTAGACTTACATTTAGGCTAAAACTAAACTTATAAGATATATTATAATTTAGTTACTTACTTACCTTAAAGACTAATATCCTCTAGAATCTATAATAATAATTATTAAACTACTTTATAGTTTAGCTGAAATTAGTATTTACTAGTAGGTAATATATTTAAAATATTATAAAGAATAATTATAATAAGAGATACTCACTTATAATCTTTACTTTCTTAAATCTTAATTTAATAATAGTATATTTAGTATAATTAGTATATAAACTAATAATACTCACAGTTTTTCTAATACTATTTTTACTTAATAAGAGGATAAAGAATTAGTAAAAGCTTCCCTTATAGTAAAATTTAAGATCTTCCTTATAAAGTTAATATTACTAGTATTTAATAGTAGTATACTCTCCCTCTAAGGTGAAAACCTCCTTCTTAAGTAAAAAAACTAAAATTATAAGTTTACTATCATTAATATCCTTATAAACCCTAAGATACTTAAGAAAACTTATATTAAATAATATATATATAGAGTATATATTATTTTAATTTACCAGCCTGAAATACTTTTTAACCTCTTATATATAATATAATAATAATACCCCTCTAGTAATAATACTACTATTTTTAATAAGTATATTTAATAGTAAATAGAAAACTTAGATTAAAAGTTAACTTTTATTCCTCTTAATCTCTCTAAAGTATACCTCTATACTTTTATAGATAGCTTCTTTACTAATAATATTAACTTATTATTTTAACTGGAATTTATAATAATCCTAAGCTAAGAGATAGCTACTAGCAAAAGTAAGTTTATAATCTAAAATAACCTAGTTTATTACTTTTTAACTAAAAGTAAAAAAGTAACTAGAAGTATACTTACTTTAGAGATCTATACTATAGTTACTAGTGTAGATTTTATATATACTATTACTATACTTTTGTAAAAGATTGTAGCTTATAATAACCTTCCTCCTATCCCTATAACTATCTATTTCAACTTATATTTATTATATAAATACCTTATAAAACTTAATATTATAAAAAAGAAGAAGCTTATAATTAATACTATAGCCTTAAGGTAATTATATAAATATTAAGAACTCTATAAAATATAGTAAATTAACAGTAAGGATAACCTTACTGATATTTTTATAAAACGATCTCTAAACTATACTCTAGAGAGATTTCTTAATATAAATAATATAATAGTTTATATAGAGGGATAAATTATTTATTTAGAATAGAAGGAGAGAATTTAGAAGATTATTTAGTTAAAAGATATAGATTATTTAATTAATTTTATCTTATATATAGAGATATAGTATACTATAGTTAAAAGGTAAAAAGGAAGTTTACTAATGTCGGTAGTATAATAGCTATACAGTTATTAGAATCCTATAGTATACTAACTATATAGTGTAACCTAGTAGCAGAAACTAGCTGCTAGTAATAACTAGCTACTAGTTATTACTACCTACTAGGTAATTAGTAACTAATTACCTAGAGTATCTAGATCTAACCTATATGTAGCCTATAGACTATATACTATAAATATTAATATCTTTAATCTTATCGGTATACTGTATATAATAATATATATAATATACTTTCCCCTAGTGGAACTAATAGTAATATAGGAGGCTCTTAAGGTATATTAGATTAATATATACTAAAGTTCTCTCGATTATATTACTACTGATATAAATATAACTTTTTAATCTGAAAATTTCAGATTAGAGGTAAAAACTATAGGATTGATAGTTTATATTATACTTATTAAGATATATAATAGTATTAGTAAAGTTAAGTATTATTATATACTTCTATACTATATATATAAGATTTACTATATAGAGTTTCCTACTGCTACTTAAGAGGTATCTTTTTAGATAGTATATAAGGTAATTAATAATATTACTAGTCTAAATAACCTTATATTTATACTACTTATCTTTAGAGTATACTTATATCTTATAGAAGATTTAGCTTCCTCTCTAGATATTATTACTTAAGCCTAAGCTATATATAAGGTTACTAAGGAGGTCTACTGTATGTATACTAAATATACTATTAATACTACTTTAGTAATATATAATAGCCCTAATACCTCTCGCGTGATAATCTTTCTACTCTAGACTCTTACATATATATAGTAAGAGAAAAGAAACTAGTAAAAACTATACCCTCTTATTACTACCTGCAGTAGAATTTATATCCTTAAGCTACCTTATAGCCTTTAAGAGTTTTAATTAATAGCTATAAAATAGTATTTTAAAGGCGATAAATAAGAGATTAATAATAGTATGTCTGGAGCTATAGTTTTATGAAAGCTAGTATTTATAGTTTTATATACTAACTTTCAGCTAGGCTAAGGATCTCTAAGTAACCTAATAGTAAATAGAAGCTTATAACTTTATATAGCTACTTTAATTTTATCTATAACTATCTCTAAGCTTCTGAATTTATAACTAATACTTTATACTACTTCTATCTTAAGAGATAATAATACCCTCCCTCTTTAAGTAGTTAGTAATCTACTATTTTAACCTTAAATACTTAAAACTAGACTAATACCTCTAAGTTATATAACCTGTAGGTATATAGTTAGTTTACTACCTCCAGAGTTTAACTAAGAAGCTTATTTTATAGTATACCTCACAGCTAAAAAGTAGTTAGATCTGGCATTCTTACTTACCCTCTATATAAAAAGTATAATTATAATATCTAGCTTACTGTTTAAAAAGTGAATTAAAAAGGAGGTTGAAAGTATTATTAATAACAGTATTATAAACATTATTGAATATAATCCTATTCTCTATAAAGACTATAAATTCTTTAAATTCTATATTATTAATAAGATTAAAAATAAAAATACTAATAAGGTATATAAGAAGTTAAGGTTTATAATCTAAGGTTTTAGAGACTATAGTAAATTTGAGACTTTAATGTAATTACTAATAATCTAGTAGAGCAGCTAATAGTTAATTTTAGCTGTAACTCTAACTCTCCTTAAGTATAAAAATATAATAATATAGCTTTACAACGTTACTTAAACTTACACTTAAGCTAAAATACAGCTTATAAAGTTTATTATAGCTGAATTACCCTTACACCTCAAAGGGTAGTATCCTCTAAACTTTATAATAATTATTATTAAGTTACTTTATAGCCTTACTAAAGCTGGAACCTACTAATAAGTAACTTACTCTATATACTATAAGTAGAAGTTATAAATAGAGACTTTAATATATAATCTATACCTCCTTATCTTATATACTTAAAATAATATCTTCAGTCTTATTAATATATAAACTAATAATACTCTCAGACTCTCTAATATAGTATTCTCTTACTAAGAGGATAAGAAGCTTAAAAAAACTTTATTTAAGATAAAGTTTAAAATTATACTCTTAGAGACTGTATTTCTCATATTTAATAGAGGTATCTTATTACTCTATTGTAATTACCTCTACTTACACTAAAAGTATTAAGAGTAAAAACTGGCTCTTATTAATATATATACTACGCCTGAGGCACTCAAGAAGGTGTATATTAAATAATATATATATAGTGTGTATCTTACCTCTATATGCCAGCTGGAGGCTCTATTTAACCTCTCGTATGCAGCGTAAAAATAATAACCCTTAAGTGATAATACTGCTATATTTAATAAACAGCTTAAATAGTAAATAGAGTATCTTAACCGAGACCTTAACTTTATACTACTTAACCTCTCTAAAATATATTTTTATATTTTCATTAATAGCTTTTTTGCTAATAATACTAACTTCTTATCTTAACTGGGATTTATAATAATCTTAGGCTAAGAGACTGTAACTAGCGATAGGTAGTTTAATCTCTATAGTAACCTTATATATTACTTATCTACTAAAAGTAAGAGAGTTACTAGGAGTATACTTACCTTAGAGATCTATACTATAGTAGCTAGTATAGATTCTACTTATATTATAGTTATATTACTTAAGAAGATCCTAAAGTATTAAAAGCTCCCTCAGATCCTAATAATTATATATATTAACTTAAATTTACTATATAAATACCTTATGAAGTTTAGTATTACTAAAGAGATGCGTCTGATAATTAATATTATAGCGTTAAGGTAGTTATATAAATACTGTAAGCTCCACAAGGTGCGGTAAATTAATAGAGATAATAATATTACTGATACTTTCATAAAAAGTATTCTAAACTACACTCTCGAGAGATTTATTAATTTAAACTATATAACTATTTAAAATAGAGGGATAGGTAACTTAAGTGGAGTAAATAAATAGATATTTAGATATTATTTAGGTAAAAAAGTATAGATTATAAAAAATACTATTTTTTGTGTAAATAGATAGGTATTAGGGTATACGATAAAAAGAAAAGTTACTAGTGTTAGTTATACTATACTGTAGAGTATATAGTAACTATATACGATACTATATATATAGTAATATACTCTCTAGAGCCTACTAGCTATAGGTGTCCGGTATCTAGCGTCAGCTATAGCTGAATAGCGTGGTAATTAGTAAGTAATTACCATACTGTAGATCTAGAGCCTTACGTGGCGCCACATACTATATAACGTAGAAATAATAATACCTAATAACTAGAATACCAGTTTGCATCTATACGACGAGATTATATATAGCATGCAATTACCCTAACGATTAAACTAATAGTAGCTAAATAATAATATAAGATTAACTATTAGAGTTTAAATAAATTCTATCTAGGTAACTTATAAAATTATTAAGATTATAAGAATTCTCTGATTCTCCCACTATATAGAAAGTTTTAATTACTTACTAAAAGCTAAAATCTAAATAGAAGTAAATTCAATACTAATATTTCTAATTACGATTAAAAAAATAGGAATTAATCTTAAGTTTAGTTTTTATCTATTTAGTCTATATTTAATATTCCTTCTATTTACTTAAAAACTTCAGAAGTAAGAGAAGAAACTTCCTCTAGTAGTTAGCTACTAGAAGAAATATAGTAATATTACTAACTCTAAAAGCTATTATCCTAATAGATATTATTCTAGAGGTTACTAGAGTATTTTAATATAAGCTAGAAGTATCTATTATAGTAACTATCTAGAGGTTACTACCTACTATAGTATCTTATCTTACTAACCTATATAAAAAGTTATTAATCTTCTAGTAGAGAAAACTTAATATATATTATAACTACTACTAAGGTAGTTTACTTATAGAGTTACTATCTATAGGGATATCCTAAGAGGTTTTAGTATCCTCTATTATTCTTTATATTAGTTAGTTAATTATCTATTATATAATATTATATTCTAGAAGCTTTACTTAAGTAGATTATATACTTAGCTAGTGGGAAACTACACTCTACCTAATATTATCTATATAGTAAATAAAACTAAATTCTAAATATATAAAACGCTGGACCTAAATTTATTTTACTAGAAAGTGATATAAAATACTATTTATTTAGCACCAAGAAGTAAAAGAGAAACTTTTATAAGTATATAGAAAAGTCTGTATATATAATACTATATAGAGCCTACTAGAGCTCCACCCGGGCGAGGAGGTTAGTTTTAGATACCTAGGCATAACTCTAGCCAAACATTCAAGTATAGCCTATAATATTACAGTATTTATATAACTACCTTAGTATTATAATATTAATTATTAAGTATTTCTCTTTAGTAATGTTAAACTTTATAAGGTATTTATAGAGTAAGTATAAATTAATATATATAATTATTAGGATGTAAGGAAACTTTCAGTATTTAAGAATTTTCTTAAGTAATATAACTATAATATAAGTAAAATCTATATTAATTACTATAATATAAATTTCTAAAGTAAATATACTTTTAGTAACTTTCTTACTTTGAGTAGATAAATAATATATAAAGTCACTATAGAAACTAAACTAACTATTACTAATTATAGTTTTTTAGCCTAAAAGTATTATAAACTCTGATTAAAATAAGAAGTTAATATTATTAATAAAAAAGCTATTAATAAAAACATAAAAATATACTTTAGAAAAGTTAAATAATATAAAATTAAGGTCTCAGTTAAGATTCTCTATTTACTATTTAACCTATTTATTAAATATAGTAGTATTATCACTTAAAGGTTATTACTTTTATACTATATATAAGAGGTTAAATAAAGCCTCCAGCTAGTATATAAAAGTAAGGTATATACTATATATATATTATTTAATATATACCTCTTAAGCGTCTTAGATATAGTATATATATTAATAAAAGTTAGTTTTTACTCTTAATAGTTTTAGTATAAATAGAGGTAATTACTATAAAGAAATATAATATCTCTATTTAACGTAAGGAATATAATCTCTAAAAATATAATCTTAAGCTTTATCTTAAATAAAGTTTTTTTAAGATCCTTATCCTCTCAGCGAGAGAATATTATATTAGAAAAGCTAAAAATATTATTAGTTTATATACTAATAAAGCTAAAGATATTATTTTAAGGATATAAGATAAGAAAGTATAAATTATATATTAAAATCTCTATTTATAATTTCTCCTTATAGTATATAAAGTAAGTTACTTACTAGTAAATTCCAGCCTCAGTAAAATTATAAAGTAACTTAATAATAATTATTATAGAGTCTAGAGGATACTACTCTTTAAGGTGCAAGGGTAGTTTAGCTATAATAAACTTTATAAGCTCTATTTTAGCTTAGATATAAGCTTAAGTAATATTATAAAGCTATATTATTATATTCTTATACTTAAGGAAAGTTAGGGCTACAGCTAAAATTAACTATTAGCTACTCTACTAAATTATTAGTAATTATATCAAAATCTCAAATTTACCATAATCTCTAAAACCTTAAATCATAAATCTTAACTTCTTATATACCTTATTAATATTCTTATTTTTAATTTTGGTAATAATATAAAATATAAAGTATTTAAAATCCTTATAGAGGATAGTATTATATTAAATAATCTTTATAATATTATTATTAATAATCATTTTAACCTCCTTTCTAATTAACCTTTTAAATGGTAAGCTAGATATTATAATTACACTCTTTATATAAAAAGTAAATAAAAATACCAGATCTAACTACTCCTTAGCTATAAGGTATACTATAAAATAAACTTTCTTGTTAAACTCTAGAGGTAGTAAACTAACTATATACCTACAAATTATATAACTTAAAGATACTAATCTAATCTATAGTATTTAAAGTAAAAATAGTAAATTACTAACTACTCAAGGGGGAAAAATATTATTATCTCGTAAAATAGAGATAATATGAAATATTAGCTATATATTCAAAGTCTCAGGAATAGTTATAGATGAAATTAAAGTAGCTATACGGAATTATAAGCCTCTATTTACCATTAAATTACTAAGGAATTCTTAGCCTAACTAAAAAATTAATATATAAAGCTATAAATATTAACTCCTATAAAGTTATAACTTTAGCTACACTATTCTTAATTTCTTAGTTATTACCTTTAAAATACTATTTTATAGCTATTAATTAAAACTCTCAAGAACTATAAAGCAACTTCAAAACGTATATCTTACCACAAGTGGCAATAAGAGGGTATAGCCCTTACTAGCCTTTTTTCTCCCACTATACATATATAAAAGTTTGAAGCAGAAAGGTTGTTACGTAAAATATATTAAGGTTTTCATATATTACTAAAGTAATATTAATAGTACACATAGTATACTTACAGTAGACCTCCTCTATAACCTTATATATAGCTTAAATTTAGGTAATAGTATCTAGAGAGGAAGCTAAATCTTCTATAAAGTATGAATATACTCTAAAAATAAGTAGAGTGGGTATAAAACTATTTAAACTAGTAGTATTATTAATTACCTTATATACTACCTACAGGAATATTTCTTAAGTAGCAGTAGGAAGTTCCATACAGTGAATTTTATATATATAACAGAGAAGTATATAATAACACTTAACTTTACCAACACTATTATATACCTTAATAAACATAATATAAACTATCAATCCTATAGCTTTTACCTCTAATCTGAAATTTTCAAATCAAAAAATTATACTTATATCAGTAGTAATAAAATCGAAAGAACCTTAATATATATCAATCTAATATACCTTAAGAACCTTCTATATTATCTTTACTAATACGTTAAATAAACATCAAGCAGTAATAAATACTATAGTAGTATTAATAATATAAAATATATTATAATTATTAATATAAATAACATTAATAATAATTTTAAAGTTAAAGATAATATTACTCTAAATAGTAAATTAAAAGCATAAGGAAGCTATACTATAAATTTATCAGTAATAGTAATATCTCTTAAAAGCCTCAAAAGTATACTATTTAACTAAGTATCCCACTTTAATAAGAATATCATAAAGGTATACTATAGTTAAATATCCAAAGTAGTAATAGAATCTCTATATCTCTATCTCTATAAAATATATAAAAGTAATTATTCTCTCCTTATTAAGAAGTATCTATAGATATCTCTATTTTCAAATAATAAATATAATCTTTTTACCCTGGCGAAGCTTATTATAGATATTATTAAATATAATACTAAAATAATCTATATCCATAAAGCAGAAAAAGAAGAATATATTATAAGAAACTATATAAAATATAATAACCCTAAGTAGTATAGATATATCTACTATTCTAAATATTATAATAAAGATAGCTTCTCTAAAATATATTATAATTAATTTACCTTACAGAAGTATAAAAATAATAAAAAGAATAACTAACCACTTTAATATAGTAAACTGAAAATACCTAGTAGTCAAGAAGCCAGCAGTATATAAATTAAGTAAAATACCTTAAAATATAATATTTAAGTAGCAGCCCTTAAGTATAAAAATATATATAAAGATAATAATAGTATTTATAAATTTACTACTAATAGTAACACTTTTAGTAAAAATATAAACTATTACCTAATCTTAAAACATTCTAATAATTTTACCTCTATCTAAAATAATAAACTTCTTACTATAAAATAATATAAAACATATCTCTAAAATAGATCCTATAAAGTAACCTTCCTTAAACTTAATATCTATTTAATACTACATAATAATATCTTCATTAATATTAACCTCTAGTAAAACCTTAAAGTTATTATTATTAAAACTATTAATATCTCTATAGCTTATAAGGAAAGCTTAGTATACTACTATAAAATATACTTTAAAGTTAGTAGTTAACTTATACTTATTATATTAGATATATCTGTCTTTAAAAATATACTTTATAAACTAACAACTAAGTTTGCCATATATATAGCATTTTTAATTAACGTAGTTATATATAATTATCAGAGGTAGGTAACAACCACCTAAAGTATAAGGCTGCATACGTATAAAGGTATAACTATAATCTCAATAATTACCTTAAGATAAATTATATATATAGTTAGTCTAAAATTAGTCTCCAGCTACCGTCTAGTAGGTGTCTCTATTATCTTATATATATTATACCTTTTAGATTAATAAGGTATTACTTACAGAAAATCTCAGCTAGTTATAGAAACTCTAGAAGGTTACTATAAAACTAAAAAAGGTTAACTAACACTCTAGTATACTATAATAAACATTTATAAACTAGAAGTAGAGGATATTATATATTTAGATTTTAATAGAGAAAACTTTTTAAATATATATAAACTTGAAAATCAGAAACTCAAAAACCTCCTTTTAACTCTTATCAGAATTCTCAGCAATAATACTTCAAAAAATAATATTTTACCAATCAGAAAAATAAAACTATTAATTCTTATTGTTCTCAAAATAATCCTTAGCCTATTAAACTATTTAATTGAATATAAAGTTAATATTCAAATTACTTAAATAGTCAAAATAAAACTTAAAAATATTATCCCTAAATATAATGAAAAAACATCCTACCCACACATACTATAGAATACTAAACCTAAAGTAATAATTATAAAATATATAAATTTTCAACTTAGGAATATTATAGAAACCTCCACTATACTTTATACTCTTATTATATAACTTTATAAAATCTATAATATACTTAGCAAATATATTATCAAAAAAAGTAACAGTAGTAACATATAGGGGGTATTTATAATATCCAGATAAGTCCCAGCTATAGTCTGAATAATCCTCTCAGCATTAGAAAAGCTCCAAGATAATTAAATAGAGAGCCAGCAAAACTAACTATTATAACAAAGATCTCTCACCTAAAGTAATATATATATAAGCTAGCTTGTTTAGCAGCAAGTATCTCTCTTTAACTATTTATAGCAAAAATATTACTAATACAGTATTTTCAACCTTTAGTTAAATATTACAGAAAAGCAGTAGAAAGTCTAAATCCTCTTTCAGAAAGTTATTAACCTACTTAAAATACTTCTTTAGGTTACTCTTAAAAGTAATAAAGTAATTTAGATTATTATTAATCTCAGCAAAAATCTTTAGGATAAACTCCTCTCACTAAATTAGCCAATATAAAACTATAAAGATTTAATTACTATCCTTATTAATCTTAACACTATATACTATAAAGTAGTGCCTAAAGTAGTAAATTACAGAAATACTAAGTAGTTACCAGATTACTGTAGACTAATCCTCAAAATTACCTTTAAATATCTAAAACAACTTTAAGCTATAGAATTCTAAGTAAGTATAAAAGGTAACTTAATATACCGAATAGATAAATACCTTTTAGAAATCCTCTTCTATAATAATTTTATAATTCATATTAAGAATTCAGCTGCAAAATACTAAGTTTAAATATTAGTAAAATTTCATAAATATAAACATACTTAATAATACTATTATTATAGATATAAAGATACCTAAAGTAGATATCTCACCTATAAAAATCAATTTAAATATTATTATAAAAGCAAGAGAGATATAAAATAAGGAAGAATTATCAATTTAGCTGAATCCACACAAAAAGAAGTAAGGAAAAAGTTTTCAAAAAGCTATATAAGTCTCTCAAGATATTAAAGCTAAAGATACTATAAATCTCTAATACTAAAAGGTTTAGTAATAACTTAAAGAGAGTTATTATATTTACTAAATATACTTCTATAAATAATAAAGTAATAGTAGTTATTAGCTTCTTAGTAGTTATTATTAGGAAGTTACTTTATTTCAAAACTAAATTAAATATAGTTATTAGTATCTTAATAATAGTAATCTATAAGGAGTTAGTATACAGTTTAAAAACTTCTAGTAAGATCCTAGGGTGGAAAGAATCTAAAGTATCTAAGTAATAAATCTCACAATCTTTCACCCTATATAAACCTCAGGCATAAAGTTTCGTAATTACTTCTTCTAGTGTAATAAATTCTACTAATCTATAATATAATAATATAACAGTTAGGTTAACTACTAATTAATATTATTTTAATTATTAAGGTAATTATATACTATATATAATCTTATTATATAGATATAAACTGGTATTCTAGTTATCAGTTATTTATTATTACTATATTATATAGTATATAACGCTATATAAGGCCCTAGATTTACAGTATAGTAATTACTTACTAATTACTATATTATTTAGCTACAGCTAGCGCCGGATGCCAGACACCTATAGCCAGTAGGCTCTAGAGGGTATACCACTATATATATAGCCACACATACAGTTACTATATACCCTACAGTATAACGTAACTAACACTTATAAATACTACTAGATATATAATATTTATAGTAATAATAGAAATTTTAATAGTAAATATTAAGTTAACTTTAGCCTTTAGTAAAAACACAAAAGTAGCTAAAATAAGAATTATAAAGCTTATCCTTAGTATTCTTACTAATATACTTATATTTATAATCTAATAATGTTAACGTTACCTTAATAGCTTTTATAATGAGAAAGCCCTTAGAGATAATAACTTATTTTAGCTTCTTAGCTATAAATATAAAGAACTTAGGGGCGGATATAAGGTATCTTACTAGATATTTAGAATAGCAGAAAGTATTATTCTTAACCTTCTTATAATTAAAGTGCTATTGTTTATAAGTAGTAGCCTTATAGCTGATAACCTTATTAATAGTAGATTTAGCGGTACTATTAATTACTTCCTCTGTATACTTAATATTAGTAGGAGATATATAGAAAGAAATATAAATCGTTTTGGACGAATTAATATAAGTGGAAGACGATATTTTAAAATCTCTATATAAGGTTAGCAAAATAATAGCAAAGGTTATTCTATTTACAAATTATATATTATATCATGAAAAATTAAGGTTAAGAAAAATAAGCTATATAGCTATATAATGAGATTAATAACTTATACTAAGATTTGAGGTAGCTTAGCTAATAAGAAGCTAAACCTAGGAAATAAAGTTAACTTTTCTCTTACTAATTAAAACCTTACTTATATAACCTATATTTATTATTTAAAAGATTATACAAGAATATAAAGAGTATTTGCAGTAATATTCAAGAAGTTCTAAATAAGAGAATTAATTTTTAAGTTTATTTACAAGATATATACTGGCAGAAAGAAACTTTAGAGATTTCTCCTTGGGGGGTATATTAAATTAAGAAAGATATACCTCTAGTATATATCTTGCGAGGGTATATATATATACTCCCAAGAGGTATTTAGTATATCTATAATCTTATATGTCATTTTTGGTCCTTATAATAACAACATAATGAATCTAATAATAATCATTCGCATTTTTATATATCAATTAAGAATCCCCTTGGTTATTATTATTAATACTTTCATCTATTAATATAATAAAGCTTACTTACTCTTTTTATTATATCTCAAGAGTTTTATATTTTAACTTTAGCTTTTCTATACTAATATAACTCAATATCTGAAGCTTACTAAATATATATTTCTACCTTTAATTGTATAGGTCTTACTACTACTAATTACTACCTCAATAATAGAGTACTCTATAATATCCGGTACTTAACTTTGTTATACAGCTTTAGTTAATTTATACTTATAATCTCTAAAATAATTTAAATACTTAAAAGATAATAAAGTATACATTTAGATTATACTAAAGGAATAGCTGAGATTAAGGATAAAGAAAACCCCTTATAGAATATATTCCTTAATATACTATACTAAAGTTAACATTTTACCTAGCCTTCTTAATTAATAATAGCTATTAAGTAAGATATTTTAATCTAGAGGTATAATTATAACTCCACCTAATAACTAATATATCTTACTTAGCAGAAAAAATACTATTTCTTAAGTTTAATATAGAAAGATAAGATAACTTTAGCTAGAGAGTTATAACTTTATTTTATATTAGAGGCTAGCTATAAGAAGTAACCTAATGGTATCTAAATAGTATTATAATAAAGTTAAAAAGTTTACACCTATAGTAAGAACTTTTTACTAAGTTATAGGGGTGGCAGCTCTATGGGGTCTATATATTAGTATTTAATATAAGCCTTAAAACTTAGGTTTATAATATATTCTCTACTAACCTTCCCTCTATTACTTTAATAAATATATTTCTCCCAAGAATCTTTAGTATTAAATAGCCTAATTGTTATGGACTACGTCCGGATATACAGCTAGAGCTATACTTAGGTGTCTAAGGTTAACCTTCTCGCCCGGGTGGGGCCCCGGTAGGCCCCATATAGCACTATATATATTGATTTTTCTATATATTTACAAAAGCTTCTCTTTTACTTCTTAGTTCTAAATAAATAGTATTATATATTACCTTCTAGCTGAAAAAGTTTAAATTCAGCCTTTTATATATTTAGAACTTAGGTTTATTTAATATATAGATAGTATTAGGTGAAAAAAAGCTTGCCACTAGTTAGGTATATAATTTAGTTAAATATAGTTTCTGAAATATCATATTATATAATAAGTAACTAACTAATTAATGCAAAGAATAATAGAGGATATTAAAATCCCCCAGAATATCTCTATATATAGTAGTTTTATAAGTAAATTACTTTAGTAATAATTATAGTATATCTTAAGTTTTCTCTACCAGAGGATTAATAAGCTTATATATAAGTTAGTAGGACAAAATATTATGGTAAATAGTAACCTCCAGGTGGCTATTATAATAAATACCTTTAGTTTATATTAGGATACTTTAATAACCTCCAAAATAACATTTATGAAAATAGTAGCCTTTAGTATTAATAATATTATTATATCTTTACTGGTAGCTAACTGCTGGAGGAGGTTGTTTTCCCTACTTCTAAAGTTTTTAGATAAATGGAAGAAATATGTTAGAAATAATATATTGGAGCGGCAGAATTTATATTATTTAAGCCTCAGGCACTTAAGATATTTCTATAGGCCTCGCCTCACCTAAACTAGTTAAAATAAAGTCTCACGCGGTGCGTGTGGCTATATTTAGTTATATTTAATAAACACTAGATTTTGCTTCCTAATTATATATAATAATTAGGAGTCTAATAATGCTAAAGATCCACTAAGCTAAGAAATATATATTATAACAATTCTATATATCTTAAATACTAAGATATTTACCAAAAATGTCTTTTTTGTAATACTTAAGGAAGCTAACTAGTGGATTACCTAATATAACTTCTTTAAAATATAGGCTAAGCTTTATAATCTATAACATTATCTTAATTCTAAAGTGGATACTTAAAAAAGCCTCTTTTTAGTAGCCTCTCAAAAGCTTCTTATATATAACTTTTCTAAGTTAAAGAATATTAAAGTACCTAGAACTAACACTTTTAAAATCTCAACTACTTCTAGCATTCTTAATAAATTTATCTCTATAAAGTGAACTTATCCTAAGGAGGTTTAACTTACACCTAAGGTTTCTAACTATATCGACACTTAGAATATTATCAACCTTATAAATAAAAGCCTAAATATTAGTTTAATTGTTAGAATTATCGTATGCTATATATAGTCTCGTTATACAGATGCAAACTGGTATTTTAGTAAATTATTATTATTATTACTATATTATCGAGCATATAGTGCTATATAAGGCTTTAGATCTCCAGTCTGGTAATTACTTACTGATTGCCATACTATTAGGCTATAATGAACGCCAAATACTAAGCATCTATAGCCAGTAGGCTATAGAGAATATACCACTATATATATAGCAGTATATATAATTACTATAATGTGGTTAATAACTAAGTAAAATAGATAAGGGAGTAAGATATAAAACTGCAATCACTTCACGAATGGAACCTAAAAGTAGTATTAAAACTATTAGATTAATTAAAACAACTTTGAATTCTCTTTCTCTGATATTTCTCTATTTACTGAATATATGTATATATTATAATCTATATTTCCGCAGACGCTATACTGCCGTTAGCCTATTTTAGGTCTCTATTAGTAACCACTGCTTTAGCATATTTCCTTCTTAATTTAAGCTATAGCCTCTCTCTATAATTAAATATCCTCTATATCCACTATAATAAAACTTCCATTTTATTTAAAGTACATTTTCTTAGCCTTCTAATACCAACCAAGTAGATTATTCTCCTCTTACATGATATTACTCTTAAATCTTAAAAAGGTAATCTGGTATATAAATCTGTATACTTCTTTAAAAGAATACTCTATAGCCTTAATAATTAAAGTGGGTAAGCTATTCCAATAGCAGGAAATTGAATTCCTAATAGATTCTAATTAAAAGAATCCCTCTATTAGGTTATTTAGTATTTAGAAAATATAAAATAGTAATATTATTGGGAGAAACCTTAGGGACGTTAAAGTATATAAGTTAACGTTGAATTTTAAAAGTATATTTTCAGCGTTTAAAGAAATAAGCTTAGCCTCTCTAAAACCTCCCTAGATACTTTTAATAATTAAAGCTTATATAAAAACCTTATAAAACGCAGGAAACAAATCTTCTTTTATAATATAGATATTACCCTAATGTATCTTATTCTCAATTTATTAACTATATACTATTTTCAGAAACCTAAAATACCTAATATCTAAAAACTAAAATAGATAAAATAAATAAGTTAATATACATAATATAATAATATCATTTTCCTTATAATATATCTTAGAATCCGTAAAATAGTAACTTTTATACCTATTAATAATACAAAGGCGGTAACTATCCTATATATAGAGTTTTATATACCAATTAAAATACTGAAGCTAATTTAAACCTTTTTCTTTTATTATCTATCTATTTTCAGATATTATAATTACCCAGTTATATGGAAAACCTATTTCCATATACTATATAGAGAGGTAATATTACCTTATAATAATAATATATACTAGAATACTGTAGCCTAATAAACTAATAGTCTAAATAATTATAAACTATTCACAATTACCAGGCTGCATTATTTTCATATTTAAACACCTTTCAGTACTTATAATAACTATTCTAAATATAATCTAGCTTATTATAAACCTAGTTTTATTAAAATTATAAATATCTAAGTTAATAATACTACATTTTGTAATAATATTTACTATAAGCTAAAACTATATATTTATTATATCTGAATCTTTATGTTAGACTCTCTTATAATTATACTTACGAAAAAAGTGTATCTCAAGTTATAGTTATTACTTAATAACATTTAAAGTCCAGTACTTTCCAACTGGAGGTATATTACAGTTAGTAAGCAGTTAATTTGCTATATCTTCTACACTACTAATCTGGGGAGGAAACAATTAGAAATCTAAATTAAACAAATACTCTACTAACTTCTCTTCTTCTAGTAGTATTAACTTTCGCAAGTTAGATATAATATTACACTATAATAGGATATTCTTAATATAATATATTAACATAATATAACTAATAAAGTAAATCTTTACTGCAGCCTGTATACTAAAGTTTAGATCTTTCTTAATAGCTTAAAAAAAGCTATAAACCAGTTTCGTTTATAGTATATAGTATTATTTCTTACGGAAGAAATTTGGAAATCTATATTAATATATTATAGTTGCGGTTTAATATTTCACTCGCTTATCTATTTTACTTACTTATTAACTACACTATACCTTACAGTATAATATAACTAATATTAGCAACTTTCCTTTTTATTATATACCCTAATACCTATCTACTTTTATAAAAAACAATACCTTTTGTAATCTATACTCTTTTGCTTAAATAATATCCAAATATCTATTTATCTACTTTACGTAAGTTACCTATCTCTCTATTTAAATAGTTATATAATTTGAACTAATAAATTTCTTAAAGGTGCAGGTTGGAATACCTTTTCTAAATATATTGGCAATAATATTATTTTTATTAATTTACTATAACTTATAAAACTTATAATACTTATATAACTACCTTAATACTATAATATTATTTATTAAATACTTCTCTTTAGTAATAATGGGTTTTATAAGATATTTATAAAGTAACTATAAGTTAGTATATATAATAAGTAAAATCTAAGGAAGTTTTTAATATTTAAGAGTTTTCTTAAATAATATAGCTATAATATAGGTAAAGTCTATATTTATTAGTTTAATTATTATGGTAATTGTATACTTTATATAACCTTATTATATAGATGTAAACTAGTATTCTGGTTATTAGTTATTGTTATTATTACGTTATATAGCGTGTGATGCTATATAAAGCTTTAGATCTACAGTATAGTAATTACTTACTAATTACTATACTATTTAGCTATAGCTAGCACTGGATGCTAGGTATCTGTAGCTAGTAGGCTATAGAGAGTATGCTACTATATATATAGTATTACATATAGTTACCGTATACCCTACAGTATAATATAACTGTCGGTTTAACTATTCGGTTTAATCGTTATAGGCAACTGGGCCACCTCGTGGCCCACTATGCTATAGATACGTTGGGTAAATAGTCGGCCTGTTTAGCCGTATAGGCTACGTGGCTATACTGGCTATGTGGCTCTACGGCTATATAGCCCCTTCTACGTATGTGGCCTCCGGCCATCTAACCTAGAAATAATAATAACGATTTACCAGAACAGTTTGCATCCAAACTATAAAGACCATATATAGTATACGTTATTTACCCCTAATAGGTAAATTAATACTAATTAGTGGTTAACCTAACCGTTACTACTATACTGCAGATCAGCAAGGTTTACTATATTAGAAGAAGTAATTGTGAAACCCTATACCTAAGGTTTATATAAGGTAAAAGAATTATAGTAGTTATTTATTGCTTGGATGCCTTGGATTCTCTATATTCTAAATCTTACTGGAAGCCTCTAAATTAGTATGCTAACTGCCTTAAGGAGGCTACTATTTAAATATCTATAGGTTTAACTTTAGCTAAGTTAAGGCTCCATGTTTATCTAATATAATAACCCTCTTAAGTCTTATAATTGTTTCCACTTAGATACTTGAGTTTATAGTATCTTTAGTTTCCTCCAGATATCTTAGAATCTTGCTGGAAGCCTCTAAGTTATATGCTAACCTCTTAAGGAGGCTACTATTAGAATACCTATAGGTTCAGCTTTAGCTAAGTTAAGGTACTTCTATAGCCACTATTGAGAAGTTTAAAATAATATTCCTTAATATAGCTAAATAGAATATATTTAGTGAATACACTTAAGAGCTTTTATAGGCTCTTGAAATCTCTTAACACCCCCCCACATATGTAGCTTAAATAATAGTCTTCTTCTATAGCCCTTATAGCTCCAAGAGGGCTATATAATAGTAGCTTTCTCCCATAGCCCTTGCAGCTCCAAGAGGGTTATATAATAAAAGCCTTCTCCTATAGCCTCTAACAGTAATAATCTTAGAGACTGCTAGAAGGTATATAATATTGCCAACCTCTTGAGGTAATAACCTCCTTGTAACCTTATAGCCTTACGGCCCTACAGCCTTATAGCTATATAGCCCCTATAACCTCTATAGTTATATAGCTGTATAATCCTTATAGCCCTTATAGGTTTATAGCTGTATGGCTTTACGGCTATATAGTCTTATAGCCTCAAGTTTTAAATAGAGTTCTATATCCCTCTAATTTCTAATATTTACTTAAAGAGATCCCAGTAATTAATATAACTACTATAATTATATAGAGGGATAAATAGGTAACAGGTTCAGCGGCAAAAGGAGGATATTGAAGAAGACAGTTTTTGGTAGTTAGCTATTTAGGCATCTTTTTATATTTAGATAATAATACTATAGTATAAAGAAAAGTTGCCAGTATTAGTTTAACTATTCGGTTTTACTATTGTAGGTAACTGGGCTACCTTATAGCCCACCATACTATAGCTATATTAGGTAAATAGTTGGCCCGTATAGCTGTACAGACTATATAGCTATACTGGCCATATAGCCATACAGCTATATAGCCCCTTCTATATATATAGCCTCCGGCTATATAACCTAGGAATAATAATAACGATTTACCAGAACAGTTTGCATCTGCACTACGAAGACTACGTGCGGCGTGCGTTATTTACTCCTAATAAGTAAACTAATAATAACTAACACTAGTAACTTTTCTTTTTATTATATACCTTAATACCTATCTATTTACATAAAAAATAGTACCTTTAGTAATCTACACCCTTTTGTCTGAAGAATATCTAAACACCTATTTATCTACTTCACTTAAGTTACCTATCCCTCTATTTAAATAGTTATATAGTTTGTATTAATAAATCTCTTAAAGGTATAGTTCAAAATACGTTTCATAAAGATATTAGTAATATTATTATCTCTATTAATCTACTATATCTTATGGAGCTTATAGCGCTTATATAACTACCTTAACGCTATAATATTAATTATTAGATACTTCTCTTTAGTAATACTAAGCTTTATAAGGTACTTATAAAGTAAGTATAAATTAATATATATAATAGTTAGAATCTAAGAAAGCTTTCAGTATTTGAGAATCTTCTTAAGTAATTTAGCTATAATATAGGTAAAGTCTATAATAACTACTATAATATAAATCTCTAAGGTAAATATATTTCTAATAACTTTCTTACTTTTAGTAAATAAGTAATATATAAGGTTACTATAAACATTAAACTAACTATTACTAGTTATCGTCTTTTAGCCTAAAATTATTATAAAGTTTAGTTAAAATAAAAGGTTAATATTATTAGTAAAAAAGCTATTAATAAAAATATAAAAGTATATCTTAAAGAGGTTAAATAGTATAAAGTTAAGATTTTAGTTAAGATACTTTATTTACTACTTAAGCTACTTATTAAGTATAGCAGTATTATCACTTAAAGATTATTACTTTTACGTTATATATAAGAGGTTAAATAGAATCTCCAGTTAGTATATAAAAGTAGATTATACCTTATATACATATTATTTAATATATACCTTCTTAAGTACCTTAGATATAATATATATATTAATAAAAACCAGCTTTTACCCTTAATACGTTTATTATAGATAGAGGTAATTACTATAAAGTAATAAGATATCTCTATTAAATATAAGGAATATAGGTTCTAAAAGTATAATCTTCAGCTTTACCTTAAATAAAATCTTTTTAAGCTTCTTATTCACTTAGCAAAAGAATACTACATTAGAAAGACTAAGAATATTATTAGTTTACATACTAATAAAGCTAAAGGTTTTATGTTAAGTATGTAAGATAAGAAGATATAGATTATATATTAAAGTCTCTATTTATAACTACCTCTTATAATATATAGAGTAAGTTACCTTTTAGTAGATTCCAGCTTCAGTAAAACTATAAAGTAACTTAATAATAATTATTATAAAGTTTAGAGAATATTATTCTTTGAGATATAAGAGTAGTTTAGCTATAATATACCTTATAAGCTTTATTTTAGCTTAAGTATAAACTTAAGTAATATTATATAGCTATATTATTATATCTTTATACTTAATGAGAGTTAAGATTATAGCTAGACTTAACTATTAGCTACTTTACTAAACTATTAGTAATTATATTAAGATTTTCAATTTATTATAGTTTCTAAAATCTTAAATTATAAATCTTAACTTCTTATTATAAAAGGCTGAATTTAAACTTATTCAACCGGAAGGTAGCATGAAATACTATTTATTTAGAACTAAGAAGTAAAAGAGAAGTTTTTATAAATATATAGAAAGATCTATATATATAATACTATAAAGAGCCTACCGGAGCCCCACTCGGGCGAGGGCGTTAGCTTCAAATACCTAGATATAACTCTAGCTAAATATTTAGATATAGCCTGTAATATTACCCTCCTTCTTTCTAACTGCTATTCAGTTAGAGGCTATAGACCGAATCTCTATTATTATTTATAATTAGCTTATATATTACTTTATATTACTTTAATACCACTATATTCATAATAGTATTAACTAGCTTCTATATAGAATTTATATACTTTTCCTATTTAATAAGAACCTCTTATTAATATCCTCTTTCTACCTAATATATTCTTATAGTAAGAATATTCATAACTAGCTATTTAGCCTCCTTATTATTATCTACCAGTAGTAGTAGCTAGCTATTAATTATAACCTACTTAGGTAGCAAATTAGTAGTAACCTTCCAGAGTAAATCTATATAAAACTATAGGTAAATAAACCCCAGAATATCCAGCTTTATAATATACAGCAAGAAAACCTTTACTATTATATACTTATAATATAGCCAGACTAGCTTTTAGCTTGTCTTTAGTAACTTATAGTTAAATATATCTAACTATATCTTATTACTAATTTGGTATTAATCCGCGGGAAACTGAATTTTATTAATCTAAACTTTTAACTTCTATTAGGTAGCAGCTATCTCTATATAAATATATATTATTACTAACTGTATTCTCTCAAACAGCTAGTAGGTAGTAGCCTTACTACCACTAGGTAGTTTTACATACTTTTCAGTGATTAGAATAAAGTTAATATAATATCTAAAATCTATAAAGAAAGATATAGTTCCTATGACATTATACTATTAGTTATAGAAGGCTAACTATATAATAGGTAATAATTTACCCTAATTATCCTGAAACTAATATATAAATATCCTTAAAATTACTTGAATCTCCTAATTATATCATTCTATAATTCTATCGGTCTGTAGATAGTAACTAATACTTAATAAATAAATAATATCTATTAATTTACAGACCTTCTTCTAAAAGTAACTTATCTAATTAGATTCTTTATTACTTATAATAAAACATAATATTTTATAGAATCTATAATAGTAACTAAGAAACTACTAAATATATACTTCTACCTCTATTATATCCATCTCCTTTATTTTAGAAACCTTACCTAGTTAATTAATAGTAATCTAAATGTATCAGCTACTTTATTCTTTTATAGGGGGTAAATTAGTAATAGAATATATTAATAAATTAGAGTGTAACTAGTTAGATATTACTAGAAGCTTTAGGAATTCCTTTTTAGCTTACTTTTAGATATAAATACCCCTATACATATTATAGTTATATATGAATTAGCAGACACTCTATAACTATCTAGATTAGTAAAACTATTAACTTATAATCTCTAATATATTATCATATTTTAGCTAGGTTATAGGGAAGCAATTATATAACTTCTATATTAATTTAGTTTTAAGTTTATTAAGAAAGTTATTATTTTCTTTACTATCTAGTATCTAAAATCTCTCTCTAAAAGTAAGTTATTCTAGTATATTAATTATATACTTAATAATCTGAGTTTTAATATAGAAGTTAGAAAGAAAATTCTATTTTCCCTACTAAATCACTATAAAAACTAATTAATATAAAAAGTCTTTCTCAGTAGTATAATTTTATATTTCTTACAGATTTAATCTTTCTTTATAAATCTGGATATTAATGATATTTATATATTCTACCTGAGGACCTATGGAAATAGCGGTATCTGGAATAACTTATATAATTTATTTCTGTTACTTCTTATTATTCCACCCTTTAGGAATATTCTATTTCCTCCGGAAGAGAATATTAAAAACTATTATCTAGATATTCAGCTGGTATTTAAGGTAAAAATTATACTAAAATAACTTCTTTATCTATTAGCTTTACCTCTCTGTGAGTTATTATTTTTTTATAAAATACTTAAAATTTTTATAATTAGTAAGAATCTTAAATCTTTCAGTACTTTATAGCTTTATCCTCTATATTTATAAGTAGATTAGTATTATAAGAAGTTCCTTATTATAAATTAGGTAATTTAATTTTATAGAGGTTAGATGTTAAAAATAGAAAGTTACTAAATACTTTATTTCAGCCTTATTATCTTAGGTTAATATATCTTCCAGAATATACTCTAAAAAGTCGATTTTCACTATTATTAGAATATTAAAATTAAATATCTATAAAATTCATTTTATAGTAAAAAATCATTTTAGTATAAGATAAACTTTCTATTACCTTAGGTTCCAGTTAAAGGAAATAAACCTTTAAGTTAGGTAATTTAAAAGGTTTATAATAATATTATACTTAAGTATAAAAACCTTATAGTAGTTTATAAACCTAAGGAAACTGTAAATATCCTTTAGTAAACTGAGGGGAAGCTAGTTAGTAATAACTTCTAACTTTTGGGAATTATAAGAAAGATTCTTTCCAGCTAATATAATAAACTCAATATACTTAATTATAGTAATAAAGAACTTACACTTCTTAAGATCTAACTTAAAGTCTATATTAGTAAGATAGCTAAATATTTAGTAAATCTTTTTCTTATACTTCCTTTATAAGCTACTAATATAAATAAGAATATTATTAATATATATTATAATAAAGTTATTTAGATTCTATTACAGGCAGCTATAAATATATTATTAAACTATAATAGATATATTAGTAAGCCTAAAGGAATATACTATTTATTTAAAGAGATTATAGTATATCTAAAATACTATTTTCTTCTAATTTACCTAATTAATTTTAATTTTAGAAAATGCGGTAATAATATTAAGCTTAGTATATTAGTAAGTAGTAGTAACCCTCTGAAGGATCTTTAATATAAGGGGGAGGAGCTAATAATTCTTCTTTATAATTATATTAAGAACTTAATAATTTATATAGAAGTATATTCTTCTGTCTGGCTTTTTTATAAAGAGGATTAGAATATTTATAGAGAAGTTATTTACTTTAATAAATTTCTTATTAAGTAAATCCTCTAGGATTTTCTTAAGTATTAGAAACTTCTTCAATAATATATTATAGAGGGGTTTCTATAGAAAGTTTAGTTTCTATTTCTTATTATTAGAAATCAATAGAATATAGTAATCTATCTCTCGTTAACTGGAAGGTAGCTAATATATTAAATTTAAATAGAAAAGATCTGGAAATTCCTTTAAAATATTTGCGGAAATATAATTCCTTAGGTTTACCTCCACCTTTAAGGCTGATATTTTCTTAATATCCGCCAGACTAATAAATATAATTTAGTAGAAGCTTAATATCTTCCTAATATGCTATATGGTATACTAATAAATAAATATAAATAAATTAGTATTAAGTAGGTAGGCTAACTGAATTTCCTGAAGTTATATTCGTTTATTCTGATACTTAAGGTATATAATTATGTTATTCTTCCTATAGGTTATCTATTAGTTGTAAGAGTGTAGCTAAAAGCCTAGGTAAGGGAAGGGAAAGCAGAAGGTAGGTCTCCATAGGTTGTAAGATTTCAACTTAGTAGGCTAACTGGTAGTAGCCATGAGAGGCTTTTATCCTATAGTAGCCTCAGGCCCCAATAGTCACGTGATCCTAGCCATCCTGGCTCTCCGTACAGGCTATGGGGGACTATATCCTTACATTAGGCTTCAGTATTATAGATAATATAATTATCTTCTATTTATAGCTATTTAAAATATAAAAGTAACTATAGGTTCTCTATAATATAGATATAGATCTTCTATATATAGCTACTAACTTCTTAAGTTAGAATAGCCACTCTCTAAATATTACTAAGTAATAATCTAATAGTATATTTCCTTATTTATCTTTTTAACTTATTAACTAGTGGGAGGTAAAGTTTCTCTATAAGGAAGATGTTAATAATAGTGTAGGTATTATAGCCTATATTAATAAGTATATTAATAAAGTAAATTTTACTAATTCTAGCCTAAATAGTAGCTAATTACCAGTTACTTACCTATTTCTTTTTCTATTATTTTCCCTATTCTATTACTTCCGCCTCTATTAGCTTTAGGGTCTAACTTTACTTTGAAGTTAAGTTTTTTCTAAAGTCTTACTGTTACTAAGTGGAAAATTATGATTTCCCTAGTTATTTCTAGTGTAATTTAAAGTGGCTTTAGCCTTTTTAATCTTTACACTAGCTTTCTTATTCTCTTATACTATATAATTTCTATATATATAGCTTTTCTTACTATATCTAAAATATTACTGAATATTTTAATAGTTTTTAGAGTACTTCTTAGAGGTAGAGAAGAAGCTACTAGAGTTCTAATATTATTATTACTTCTTAACTACTTCTATTATTATAATATTACCCTCTATATTATAAGTAGTAGGTTTCCAGTGGGGCGGCTGGTAGTAAATTAATATTTCTTTTATATATTTAAGCTTCTAAGCTATATCCTAAATTTTAGATAATTAGAATTTATATTCTATAGGAAAGTTTACTATAGTAAGTAACTTCTTAAAATAGGAAAGTAAAATAGCCTCCAGTAGGAAAACCTAAATTATATTTAGCTATATATATCCTTCAGTATTAATACGAGCCTTTTTAAATTAAGGTAGAAAGATAGTTAGATATTTATTTTCCTTCTAACTAAAGCTTTATAGCTAGATAATAATATAGAGCTAACTATTAAGATTTAGGTAAGTTTTATTTAGGTAACTTATAAAACTATTTAGATTATAGAAGTTCTTTAGCTTTTCGATTATATAGAAGATTTTAACTACCTACTAAAAATTAAAGTTTACATAAAAGTAAATTAGATATTAGTATTTCTAATTACTATTTAAGAAATAATAGTTGATTTTAAGCTTAACTTTTATCTATAGAGTTTATACTTAATATTTCTTCCACTTATCTAAAACTTTTAGAGGTAGGAAAAGAAGCTTCCTCTAATAGTAAGCTACTAGCAGAAATATAGTAATATTATTACCCCTAAGGGGTATTATCCTAATAGATATTATTCCGGAGGTTACTAGAGTATCCTAATATAAGCTAGAGGTATCTATTATAGTAACTACTTAGGGATTACTACCTACTATAGTATTTTATCTTACTAACTTATATCAAAGCTTATTAATTCTCTAGTAGAGAGAATTTAAAGTATATTATAACTACTACTAAAGTAGTTTACTTATAGGGTTACTACCTGTAGGAATATTCTGGAAGGCTTTAATATTCTCTATTATTCTTTATATTAGTTAGTTAGTTACCTATTAGATAATATTATATTCTAGACGTTATACTTAAGTAGATTATATACTTAACTAATAGGAAACTATATTCTACCTAATATTATTTATATGGTAAATAAAACTAAATTCTAAATATATAAAAGGCTGGATCTAAGCTTATTTAACCGGAAGGTGGCGTAAAATACTACTTATTTAGAACTAAGAAGTAAAAGAGAAGCTTTCACGAATATATAAAAGAATCTGCATATATAATACTATATAGGGTTCACCGGGGCCCCACCTAGGCAAGGAGGTTAGCTTTAAATACCTAAGTATAGCCCTAGCTGGATATCCAGATATAGCCTGTAACACTTATATACCTTATTAATATTCTTATTTTAATTTTATTGATAATATAAAACTTAAAATACCTATAATCTTTATGGAGAATAAAATTATATTAGATAATGTTTATAATATTATTATTAATAATATATTTAACTTTCTTTTGAATTAACTTTTCAAACGGCAAGCTAGATATTATAATTATACCTTTCATATAGAGGGTAAGTAAGAATATTAAATCTAATTACTTTTTAGCTGTAAGATATATTATAAAATAAAGTTTTCAGCTAAGCTCTAGAGGTGGTAAACTAACTATATACCTACAGGTTGTAGAACTGGGAGGTATTATTTTAGTTTGAAGTATTTAAGGTTAAGGTAGTAGATTACTAACCACTTAAGAAGGAAGAATATGATTATTTTTGTAAGATAGAGGTAGTATAAAGTGTTAGCTATATACTTAGAGGCTTAGGAATAGCTACAGATAAAATTAGAGTGGCTATATAAAATTATAAGCCTCTATTTACCATTAGGTTACTTAAAGATTCTCAGCCTAGCTGAAAGTGAATATATAAAGCTATAAATACTAGCTTTTATACAGTTATAGCTATAGTTATACTATTATTAATTTTTTATTTATTATCTTGAAAATACTATTTTATAGTTATTAATTAAAACGTTTAAGAGCTATAAGGTAGCTTAAGAATATAAGTTTTACTATAGGTAGTAATAAGAGAATATAGTTTTTACCAGCCCTTTTTTTCTTACTATATATATATAAGAATCTGAAGTGGAAGAATTATTATATAAAAGGTATTAAGGTTATTATATATTACTAAAATGATATTAATAGTATATTTAGTATATTTATGGTGGATTTCTTCCATAATTTTACGTATAGCTTAAGCTTAGGTAATAATATCCAGAGAGGAAGCTGAATCTTCTATAAGGTATAAATATATTTTAAAAATAAGTAGTATAGATATAAAATTATTCAGGCTGGTAGTAATATTAGTTATCTTATATACTACCTAAAGAAATACTTTTTAAGTGGCAGTAAGAAGTTTTATATAGTAAATCTTATATATATAGTAGAGAAATATATAGTAATATTTAACTTTACTAATATTATTATATACTTTAATAGATATAATATAAATTATTAATTTTATTAATTTTACTTTTTATAAAGAATGTAGGCTATATAATTAAATATAGGAACATCTTAATTGAAAGAATTTAAGCTAAAGGAGAAGGGTTTTCAGAGAGGCTAAAGAGTATTTATAAAATAGGTTTGATATAGTTAGTAGCGGTAGAATAAACTCTACTGGCTGTAGTTAGTTCTTATAGATTCAGTCTGTAATATATATCTCCCCCTTTAACTAGCTAATTAGGAAGTTATAACTATAGTGTACTTATTTAGTAGCTGTAATTGGTTAGTATTTTCTAGATACTTCTATATTATTTATTTACTTCTTGCTGTAGCTTTTATATATTTATAGTTTTTCCTTCTTTCCTTATTATTACTATTATATTATTATATATTACAATATTATTATTATTACTTCCTCTAACTTCTCATTAATATGTTATAGTTAAAATATTTTTATTTCCTTTTTATATTATCTTTTTTCTGTAAGTTATACTAGCTACTATTATATTACTTTACTAATAGCGTTATTATAGAGATTAGTAATATTACCTTTATAATAATATTAGTAAGTTATAATCTATTTCCTCATATCTCTATAGCTATTCCTGATATTTAATAGCCTCCTACTATTAAAAAATTTAATACTAAAGTTAAGTAGATACTCTACTACCTTAATAATAAGATAGCTACTAAGAATATCCTTCTTGAGAAGCCTAGCCCCCCTATATTACCTACTTACTTTCCCACTATATTACCTATATTATCCATTTACTTTCCTACTACTAATAATAATAAGAAGAATATTAAGAATAATAATTATAAGGAAGGAGAGAAGGAGGCTATATTTACTGACTATATTATAACTTCTTCCTCTACTGTAAGTATTATATTTTACTTTATTAGGATTATTATTACTAATTAGGTTATAATTTTACGTTAAGTATATTTATATTACCTCTATTACCTGGTTTCTTTCTATTACTTCTATAGAGGATACCTTCTGTAATCTTTCCTACCTTATTTATATTACTATAATTACTAATAGTAATACTTCTATTAGAGATAAGGAGGTTAATATTTACTGTAATACTTTTAGTATATATTAATACTATAACTTAACTATTTACATACTGACCTTAAATATATAGTTACTAATACTATATACTATTTACATTATATTAACCTTAAGTTTAGCTACTATTATAATAAAGTTAATATTTATATTATCTCTCTGGATATTTTTATATTCTATTTTAATAAGTTACAGATAAATAAAAGTATTACTACTATTTAGTATATATTTACGAATATTTATACTAACTTTAAGATTAAGAATAACTTTATTATTTATAGCTACTATATAAGCTACCTTATATTTATTTTCTATATATTTGTTATATTTATATTAAGTAATTACTTTTAAAGAGATATATATTACCCTCTATATAGTTACTATAAGGTAAACTAAGGAGGAGAATATTACTACTAAGTTTTATTCTGCTAACTACTATAAGGGTAAGGATTACTATCCTGATATAATTATTATATTACTATCTTCTGCCTATCCTGTATTTTCTGCTATAGGTGTTTCCACCTCTATTATCTTTAAGCAGGCTGCTACTTTCTTTAAGTAGTATCTCTCCCTTTTAAAATTTTAAGTTTATATAAGTATCTTACCTATACTATTTTATATTTATTTATTTAACTATTTTATAGATAACTAACTGCTAATCTATCTGTATTTAGAAAAGAATACCCTCTAGATCCTATATCTAGGAGGTTCTTTCTTTAGTGGTGGCCCCCTATTTATTTTATCTATATACTTCTGCTGCCACTTCTGTGTTGCTGCTATACCTCCCGGGGCTTAAGATAGCTTTTTTGGTTTTTAGGTATAATATTATCTTTTTTCTACTATATTATTTTCTTAATATATAACTGCTATAGTTATAGTAATTTGGTTTTAAGTTTGATATATAGGGTGATTCTGAATATATACTAGATTTCTATTATGATTTTTAATTAGTATATAATATTTCTTATAAGCATTTAGTATTATAGTATTCTTTGATAGTTATAGTAGCTTCTATATAAGTTATATATAACTTACCTATTTAATATAGATTTTTGTTAGTAACTTTAGTTAATATACTTTCAGTATATTACATATATCTTTTTAATCTTCTATTTATTACCTCTTTTATTATTTTATAGTGGGGGAGGTTAGTAATTCTATATTATCTAGCTAGGTAATAGGTTCTTTATAGCCTTAGATAGGATACTAATATAGAATTTAGGGTGAATATCCTTAGGAATATTGAATCTAACTACTATAGGTATAAGTATGTTCATTACCTTATACTTATAATGTAATTAATTTAACTTTTTATATAGGTAAGGTAAATAGTAATCTACTATATAAAGCTATATCTTATTTTTCTTTTTAAAACTTTCTATAGTTTTCCACTAGCTATTAATAGAGTTCTTCATTCTCTACTATATAAATACTATAGTTACTTATAATATTTACGTTACTTCTACTAACTTATTAATTAGGATATCTATATTATACTTCTATAAGTTCTCTATATTACCCTCCACTATATATATTTAAATAAAGTTTATATAGTAGCTATACTTGAAAAGAAATAAGCTAACCTCCATTACTAATACTATATAGTTATTAAGAATTAGCTATATTATAGAAAGATAGCTTTCCCAGTTATCTTATATATAACTAACTATTATATAGATGTAAATATTAATTTTCTAGTTAAATTATTTAGTTACCCTATCTGTCTGCAGGTAGTATATAATACTTAGATACTATTTAATATTAGTAAGAATATAGAATTTCTTTTAAAACTAGCTTATCCAGTCACTACTATAATTACTAATAATTATTTATAGAACTTTATAGTATTAAAAGTAGCAGTTTAGAAACTTTCCTGTATATTCTTCCGCCCCTATTATCACTATTAGCTTGAATATAACCAATTTACCTAGGTAATTTATAATTACCTATATAAAATAAGTATTACTCTTAATTAACTTAAGAAAGTTAGTAATAACGTTTATTTTAAAATTACTTTAGATTCGTTTTAGTATTAGTAATAACTAATATAATTCTCTTTTTATATTCCTCTAGACTATATTAACATTATAGATATTATAATTATATACAAAATACCTCATATTTTAGGAGAGATCTAGTTTATAATACTAGTAGAATACTATTTTAAATATATTATTTCTTCCTAAGTAGCCCACTAGGGGGAAATTATAAATTTTCTGAATTATAGCTATTTATAAAATATTATTTAGATATTCTTAATTTATATTATCTAGTATTTATATATAGTTTCTTTTTGTTAATTATTCTAATATATTAAGAGTAAATTTAGCAATTTAGACTCTAATATTAGTAGTGAAAGGGAAAGTATACTTTCCCTCAGTTATAACCTTATAGGCTTCAGAATATTACTAGTTCTTAGGGAGGATATTATTTCAGAGTCACTAGAGGTTTATATTATCCTTAAATACTTATAGTAGTAGGATTCTGAAGGTATATGATTTCTATATTCTTTTGGCAGCTGGAATATATAGTTACTATAGATAGGCTAAATTAGAAATTAGCTAGATTATGTTCTCTTACTTTATTTTATTCTTCTAGCTATGAGGAGTATCTTACTTACGTCTAGAGAGTATATTTAGTATAATAGCTAAGTAGCTAGATTAATACTTAATTTTAAAATAATATTAAGTTAGTTACTTTATCCAGTAGCTTTAGTATTTATTAAGTTTCTACTTTTTTATAAAGAATCTAAGGCTTTTATAATTTCTTAGAATTTAGAATCTTTTACAGCTTCTTAATTTTATATTTCAGATATTTAGATATAATATAACTACTAATAGTTTCCTAATATATATTAGGTAGTTATATTATACTAGGGAAAGCTTCTATAAGTAAAAAGTAACTAGCTAGTAGTACCTCTATATATCTTCTTGTAAGAGGATACTGCTAAATATAAAATCTAAGTAATTTATTTTGATAATTACAGTAAGGTTAGGAAAAAAGTAATAGAGAATTAGGGTAGTTATAAAGTAGTTTTTTAGAGTGGTGAAAGTATTTTCTTCCCTCTTTCCTTAATAAAATATAATATGTTTCCTAGTTAGGATATTTAGTAGCTTCGTAAGAGTTATATAATTATCTATAAATATTTAGTAATAGTTAGTAAACTTAAGGAAGCTTTATATAGCTTTTACTATTATTAGTATAAATTATTTATTTATTACTTATACCTTCTCTAGCTTATAAGTAATACCCTTATCTACCTTTAGTATAAATCTAATATACTTTATAGTTTTTATAGAGAAAGTATATTTAGCTGGATTAAGATTAAGTCCGGCTGCAGATAGAATTTATAGGATTTACTATACCTTCTTTTTATAGTTATATTACGATTCTGAAGTGTAGGTAAGGATATTATTTAGGTATACTTTTGGAAAGTTATTAAGAAACCTATAGAGAATGCTATTTATATAGTATTAGAATATAGCTGGAGCTTCCGTAAGATTGAAGGGGCAGATTAGCTACTTAAAAAGGTTATATTATATATAGAAAGTGGTTTTCTTCTGGTATTCTTCTACTATCCTAATCTTATAGAATATAGTAATAATATTTAATTTTATATATTAAGTAGTAGAGACTATATATTCAAAAGTTTCTAATATTAGTAGTAAGAGATAGTGGTTCTTTTTTATAATTATATTTAGTATCTTATAGTTATAATAGAAATATAGATTACCTCCAGGCTTTTTATAAAAAGAATTAGTATTTTTATAGATAACTTACTTACCTATATAAACTTCTTTTTAAGGAGGTTTTGGAGTATCTTCTTAAGAACCAGTAATTTCTTGCGGGATATACTATAAAATAGTTTTAATAGTAGAAGTTATTTCTGCTTATTTTCCCATCTCTTAAGGTGGATTTTGTAATTTACCTCTAGGTGGATAGGTAGTATTAGGTATACCTTATTATAGCTAAATAAATTCTTTAATTTCTTATATATTTAGTATAATAATATTATTAAGTTATTCTTCTTATTTCTTGTCTGGAGGGCCTTTTTGATATCTGCTAGACTGATAGTTTTAATAATTTCTATTAGTATAGAATATCTGTATTATATATACTTTTAAACTTTATAGCTTTTTTAGCATATTGCTATAAATAAGAATACTAATAAAATTCTAACTGTATAAATTTCTTAAATAAGTGGGTTTTCTTTCTGTTTAATAAGAGGAATATAAATTGTTTTTTTATTATAGTAAATATAATACTTCTGAGTGTTATTTATTACTATATTATATTCTATTTATAGCTTACTTAAGACAATATTAATATCTAATCTATTAAGTATATAGATGTAGATTTTCTGGATATAGCTGCTAAGTTTTAGGTTGAATACTATAATATCTTATATTAATATATAAGTTACCTTATTTATAATGTTTCTAAACTTTCTAGATGTTTTATTTATATATAGTAAATAGAGTTAATAGATTAGCTGGTAGTTAACTATAGTGTAAATATTATAGCTGCTATCTAAAAGTGCTTAGGTAATATACTCTTTATTAATTTAAGTTTCTAATAGTATAGATAGGCTGCTTATTTTATATTCAACTTTCAAATATTTCTAATTAGTTCTTTCCTTCTCTATAGGCTTCAGAGCCTAATTTTACACTGAAGTTAGTTCTTTCCTATATTACTATTAGAGGCTAAGTTATTATTATCCTCACTAAAGTATTTCTAATTTATAGTTACTTTAGTAGTATGGGGAGTATACTTCTTAGGGTAGTTTCTAGCAATATACTTTTAGGTTTAATAGTTGTAGTATTTACGTGTTTCTTAGTAATAAGGGGTGCCCTATAGGGAAGTATCTGTAACTTTTATAGCCTATATAGTGCCTATTATAGTTACATTACTATTACTATCTACTTTTAGAGTATATTTCTAGTCCACTCTAGCTAACTGGTAATTTAGAATAGAATATAATATTTTGTAACCTTCTAATTATTTTACTATATATTAAATATTATTAATATATTTCTTGAAGCTGCTGCTGTTAATATTAGTATTAATAAGGTAATAATATAGTTTTAGAGATAAAGTAGCTTATAAATAGGCTATCTGAACTATATATAGCTATAGAGTGTCGCCTGCAGTAGTAAGAAGCTTTTTAAAATAAGGAAGGAAATTAGTAAAGTATTTATAGTTCTTTATATACTTATTTGGAAGTTATACTAAAGTTTAATTCGTTATATTTAGGTTATTGTAAGTTTAATTCAGGTATAAAAGGAAGTTATATAGATTATATATATTCTTAGGGTTGCCGCTTTTATAAAATTTCGTAATAGTTAACTGGATTTTATATTTAGGTATAAGTTAATAAGGTAACAAACTTCTTAGTTATTTATAATAAATATACTGTTAATAATAAGCTTATTATAGATTTATTATATTTAGGTTAGATACTTACTGTAGTTCCTTAAGAGTCTATTAGGGTTAGGTATGGATTGGTATTATATAGATATAATAAAATTAGCTACTGAAGTTAACTTTAGTGTAGCTTTAATACTTATTATAAGTATACTTATAGATATAGTATCCAGGTAGGTTTATAGTTAGGTAATTATATCCGCTAAGGTAGTAAGCTATTAGTTCTATTATACTACTATACCTGTAAAGAAATTAATATACTTTATAGCTAGGCTATTCTTATTATATACCTCTATTATATAGTATAATTAGTAATAAGGTATATAGGTAACTTTAAGCTTAGATATATAAAGGGTGTAGCCTACGTCATTAAATATAGGGATACCTTAATTGAAAGAATCTAAGCTAAAGAAGAAGAGTTTTTAGAGAGGCTACAGAATACCTATAAAATAAATTTAACGTAATTAGTAGCGATAGAATAAATTCTACTAGCTATAGTTAGTTCTTATAATCCTAGCCTGTAATATCTCTAATTTAAAATTTTTAAATTAAAAGATTATATTTATATTAGTAGTAATAAAATTAGGAAAGCCTTAATATATATTAATCTAATATTTCTTTAAGGCTTTCTATATTACTTTAGCTAATATATGAGGTAAAACTTAAGTAGCATTAAATATTATAGTAACGTTAATAATATAAAACAAATTATAGTTATTACTATATATAATATTAATAATAATCTTAAAGTTAAAGTTAATTAAATAGAGTGCTATCTATCAGAATTAATCTATAAGCATGTAGCTTCTTTACAGGAAATAATTACAGCTTCCAGCCCTCTGATTAGCTGCAGTCGCTTCAGCTATAATTAGCTAGTTGCTGCTAAAACTAACCTCTACTGGTTAACAGTTAAATATCACTTATATATCAGTTAAATACCAGGCTCTACTTTCCCTCCTCTAGCACTCACACGAGAGTTAAGTTAGTATTACTCTAAATAGTAAATTAAAAATTTAAGGAAGCTATATTATATATTTAATAATAGTAGTAATATCTTTTAAGAATCTTAAGAGTATACTATTTAACTGAATATTCTATTTTATTAAGAATATTATAGAGATATATTATATAAAAGGCTGGATCTAGGCTTATTTAACTGGAAGGTGGCGTAAAATACTATTTATTTAGAACTAAGGAGTAAAAGAGAAGTTTTCATAAGTATATAGAAAAGTCTGTATATATAGTGCTATATAGAGCCTACTGGGGTCCCACTTAGGCGAGGGGGTTAATTTTAGATACCTAGGTATAACTTTAGCTGGATATTTAAGTATAGTTTATTATATTACCTCCCTCCTCCCTAGCTACTATCCAGTTAGAAGCTATAGGCTAGGTCTCGATTATTATCTATAATTAGTTTATATATTACCTTATACTATTTTAATACTACTATATCTATAATAATATTAATAAGTTTCTATATAAAGTTTATATATCCTTCCTATTTAATTAGAGCTTCTTATTAGTATCCTCTCTCTATTTAGTATATCCTTATAGTAAGAATATTTTTAACTAGTTATTTAGCCTCTCTATTATTATCTACTAATAGTAGTAACTAGCTATTAACTATAATCTGCCTGAGTAGTAGATTAGTAGTAACCCTCTAGAGTAAATTTATATAGAACTTTAAGTAAATAGACTCTAGAGTATCTAGCTCTATAATATACAGTAAGAGGATTTTTACTACTATATATTTATAATATAGTTAAGCTAGCTTTCAGCTTAACTTTGGTAACTTATAGTTAGATATATTTAACTATACTTTATTACTAACTTAATATTAATCTGTAGGAAATTAGGTTTTATTTACTTAAGTTTCTAATTTCTACTAAATAGTAACTATTTCTATATAGATATATATTATTACTAACTTTATTCTCTTAACTAGCTAGTAGATAGTAATTTCATTACTACTAAGTAGTTCTATATACTCCTAAGTAATTAGGATAGAGTTAATATAATATTTATAATCTATAAAGAAAGATATAGTCTCTATTATATTATATTACTAATTACAGAAAGCTAATTATATAATAAGTAGTAAGTTACCTTAGTTATCTTAAGACTAGTAGGTAAATACCCTTAAAACTACTTAGATCTCTTAGTTATACTATTTTATAATCCTATTAGTCTGTAAGTAGTAACTAATACTTAATAAGTATATAATATCTATTAATCTGTAGAACTCTTTCTAGAAGTAACTTACTTAGTTAGATCCTCTATTACTCATAATAGAGTATAGTATTCTATAAAATCCATAGTAGTAACTAAGGAACTACTAAGTATATATCTCTATCTCTATTATATCTATCTTCTCTAGTATGGAAGCTTTATTTAGTTAATTAATAATAACCTAGAGGTAATAGCTACTTTTTTTTTATAGGGGGTAAGTTAGTAATAAAATCTATTAATAGATTAGAGTGTAACTAGTTAAGTATTAGTAGGAACTTTAGGAATCTCTTCTTAGCTTACCTCTAGATATAAATACTTCTATATATATTATAGTTATATATAAATTCATAGATACTCTATAACTATCCAGGCTAGTAGAAATATCAGCTTATAATCTCTAATATACTATTATACTCTAGATAGTCTATAGGGGAGGAATTATACAACTTCTATATTAACCTAATCCTAAGTTTATTAAGGAGGCTATTACTCTCTTTACTACTTAGTATCTAAAGTCTCTCTCTAAAAGTAAGCTATTCTAGTATATTAATAGTATACTTAGTAATCTGGATTTTAATATAGAGGTTAGGAGGAAAGCTATACTCCCCCTACTAGATTACTATAAAAATCTATTAGTATAAAGAGTCTCTTTCAGTAGTATAATTCTATATCTCTTATAAGTTTAGCTTTCCTTTGAAAATTTAGATATTAGTAATACTTATATATCCTACTTAAGACTCTATAGGAATAATAGTATCTAGGATAATCTATATTATTTATCCCTATTACTTTATATTATTTTATTCTTTAGAAGTATCCTACTCCCTCTGGGAGAGAATATTAGAAGTTACTATTTAGATATCTAGCTAGTATTTAAGGTAAAAGTTATTTTAAGATAATTCTTCTACCTACTAATTCTACCTCTCTATAAATTATTATTTCTTTATAAAATACTTAAAACTTTTATAATTAGTAAGGACTTTGAATTTTATAGTGCTTCATAGCTCCACTCTCTACACTTATAAATAAACTAATATTATAAAGAGTTTCTTATTATAGACTAAATAATTAAGTTCTATAGGAGTTAGATATTAAGAATAGAAAACTACTAGATACTTCACTCTAACCTTACTATTCTATATTAATATACCTCTTAGAATAAACTTAAAATAGTTAGTTTCTACTATTATTAGGATATTAAGGTTAAATATCTATAGGATTAGTTCTGAAGTAAAGAGGTATTTCAGTATTAGGAAAACATCTTACTATTTTAGTTTCTAATAGAAGGTGATAAGCTTCTAAATTAAGTAGTTTAGAAGCTCTACAATAATACTATACTATAATATAAAAACTTTATAGTAATTTATAAACCTAAGGAAACTATAGATATTTCTCAGTAAGCTGGGGGGAAGCTAGTTAGTAATAACCTCTAACTTCTCTAGGTTATAAGAGAGACCTTTTCTAGCTAATATAATAAACTTAATATACTTAACTATAGTAATAGAGAATTTATATTTCTTTAGATTTAACTTCAGGCTTATATTAGTAAGGTAATTAAGTATCTAGTAGATCTTCTCTTTATATTACTTTTATAAATTACTAATATAAATAAGGATATTATTAATATATATTATAACAAAGTTATCTAGAAACTATCGTAAGCAGCTATTAATATAGTATTAGAATAGAGTGAGGATATTAGTAAGTCTAAAAAGATATACTATCTACTTAAGGAGACTATAATATATCTAGAAAGTTATTTTCTCTTAGTCTACTTTATTAATCCTAATCTTATAGAATATAGTAATAATATTAAGCTTAGTATATTAGTAAGGTATAATAATCCTCTAGAGGATCTCTAATATAAGAGGGAGAGAATAATAATCTTTTTTTATAATTATATTAAAAGCTTTATAATCTATATAGAAATATATTTCTCTATCTAGCTTCCTTATAAAGAGAACTAAAATATTAATAGGGAAATTACTTATTTTAATAAACTCTTTATTAAGTAAATCCTCTAGAGTTTTCTTAAATACTAGAAGTTTCTCCTATAATATACTTTAGAGAGATTCCTATAAGAAGTCTAGTTTCTATCTCTTATTATTAGGAATCAGTAGGATATAGTAATCTATCCCTAGTTAACTAAGAGGCAGCTAGTATACTGAATCTAGATAGAAGAGATCTGGGAGTTCCTTTAAGATATTTATAGGGATATAATCTTTAAAGTTTATCTCTATTTTTAAAGCTAATACTTTCTTAATATCTATAAGATCAATAGATATAATCTAGTAGAAACTTAGTATATTACTAGTATATTATATAGTATATTAGTAGATAAATATAAATAAGTTAGTATTAAATAGGTAGACTGACTGGATCTCTCTAAATTACGCTAGCTTATCTTAATACTTTAGGTAGGCTATTATACTACCTTTCCTATAGGTTATCTATTAGGGTTCAGTATTATAGATAATATAATTATCCTCTACTTATAGTTATTTAAGATATAGAAGTAACTAGAGGCTCTCTATTATATATATATAGATTTTCTATATATAGCTGCTAACTTCTAGAGTTAGGATAATTACCTTTTGGGTGTTATTAGATAATAGTTTAATAATATATTTCCTTATATATCTTCTTAACTTATTAACTAGTAGGAAGTAAAGTTTCTTTATAAGAGAGATATTAATAATAGTATAGATATTATAGTCTATATTAATAAGTATATTAATAGAGTAATTTCTATTAATTTTAGTCTGAATAGTAGCTAACTACTAATTACTTACCTATTTTATTTCCTATTATTTTCTCTATTCTGTTATTTCTACCTCTGTTAGCTTTAAAGTCTGATTTTACTTTAGAGTTACTTTTTTCCTAAGTCTTTACTATTACTAGCTGGGGGAATACTATCCCCCTGGTTATCCTTAGTGTAATCTGGGGTAGCTGTAGCTTTTATAACTTTTATACTAGCTTTCTTATTTTCTTATATTATATAGTTTCTTTATATATAGTTTTTCTTACTATATCTAAAGTATTAATAGATATCTTAGTAGTTTTTAGAGTATTCTTTAGAGGTAGTAGAGAAGCTACTAAAGTTTCAATATTATTATTACTTCTTAATTACTTCTATTATTATAATATTACTTTCTATATTATAAATAATAGGTTTCTAGAAGGGTAATTAGTAGTAAATTAATATCCTCTTTATATACTTAAGCTTTTAAGCTATATTCTATATTTTAGATAATTAGAATCTATATTCTATAGGAAAGCTTACTATAATAAGTAGCTTCTTAAGATAGGGAAGTAAAATAGTCTCTAGTAGAGAGATCTAGACTATATTTAACTATATATACCTTCCACTATTAGCTAGAGTCTTTTTAAATTAAAGTAGAAAGATAGTTAAATATTTATTTTCTTTCTTTCTGAAGCTTTATAACTAGATAATAATATAGAGTTAGCTATTTAGGTTTAGGTAAGTTCTATTTAGGTAACTTATGAAATTACTTAGGTTATAGAAGTTCTCTAGTTTTCTTATTATATAGAAAGTTTTAACTACCTACTGAGGATTAGAGTTTAAGTATAAGTAAGTTAAATATTAGTATTCCTAATTACTATTAAAGAAATAGTAGTTAATCTTAAACTTAGTTTTTATCTATTAGGTTTATATTTAATATTCCTTCTACTTACCTAAAAACTTTAGAGATAGGGGAAGAAGTTTCCTCTAGTAGTTAGCTACTAGTAGAGATATAATAATATTATTAACCCTAAGGGTTATTATCCTAATAGATATTATTCTGGAGGTTAGTAGAGTATTCTAGTGTAAGCTAGAGGTATCTATTATAGTAGCTACTTAGAGGTTACTATTTATTATAGTATTTTATCTTACTAATTTATATAAGAACTTATTAATCTTCTAGTAGAGAGGGTTTAAGATATATTATAACTACTACTAAAGTAGTTTACTTATAAGATTATTACCTATAAGAAATATTCTGGGGAACTCTAATATTCTCTATTATTTTTTATATTAGTTAGTTAGTTACTTATTATATAGTATTATATCCTAGGAGCTACATTTAACTAGATTATATACTTAATTAGTAGTAAGTTACACTCTACTTAGTATTATCTATATAGTAAATAAAACCAAGTTCTAAATATATAAAGAGCTAGACCTAAGCTTATTTAACTGGAAAATAGTATAAAATACTATTTATTTAGAACTAAGAAGTAAAAAAGAAACTTTCACCGGTATATAGAAAAGTCTGTATATATAATACTATATAGAGCCTACTAGAGCCCTACTTGGGCGAGTGGGTTAGCTTTAGATACCTAAGTATAGCTCTGGCTGGATATTTAGATATAGCCTATAATATATTATAGCTAGATATTTAAAATAGCAGTAAAGTTTCTATATCTCTATTTCTATAAGATATATTTAGATAATTATGTTCTCCTTATTAAGAAGTATCTATATATACCTCTATTTTTAAATAATAAATATAATCCTTTTATCTTAGTGAAACTTATTATAAATATTATTAAATATAATATTGAGGTAATTTATATTTGCAAAATAGAGAAGGAAGAATATATTATAAGATACTATATAAAATATAGTAATATTAAGTAGTATACGTATGTTAACTATTCTAAATATTATAATAGAGATAACTTCTCTAAAGTATACTATAACTAGCTTACCTTATAGAGGTGTAAGAGTAATAAAGAGGAGAACTAACTACTTTAATAAAGTAAATTGGAAGTATTTAGTAGTTAAGAAGCTAATAGTATCTAAATTAGGTAGAATATCTTAAAATATAATACTTAAGTAGCAGCCTTAAAGTATAAAGATATATATAGAGGTAATAATATTATTTATAAGTTTGCCGCTAGTAGTAATACTTTTAGTAAGAATATAGATTACTATCTAATTAAGAGGATTCTAGTAATTTTACCTCTATTTAAGATAATAGGTTTCTTACTGTACAATAACGTAGAAAATATCTCTAAAGTAGATTCTATAAAATAGCCTTCCTTAAGGTTAATATCTATTTAGTATTACGTTATAGTATTTTTACTTATATTAACCTCTAGTAAAGTCTTAAGACTATTATTATTAAGGCTGTTAATATCTTTATAGCTTATAAGGAGAGCTTAATATACTATTACAGAATATACCTTAAGGTTAATAGTTAACTTATATACATTAAATATAGTATATCTCTCCTCAAAAGTATACTTTATAGATTAATAACCGGATTTACTATATACATAATACTTTTAATTAGCGTAGCTATATATAGATATTAGAGGTAGGTAACAGCCTCCTGAAGTATAAAGCTGTATATATATATAGATATAATTATAATCTTAAAGGTTATCTTAAGGTAATATATATATAGTTAATTTAAAATTAGTTTCCAGCAGCCCTCTGGAAGTTATATCTTTTAGATTAATAAAATATTACTTATAGTGGATCTTAACTAGTTACAGAAACTTTGGGAGATTACTATAAAGCTAAAGAAATCTAACTGGTATTTTAGTATACTATAGTATATATTTATAAGCTAGAGATAGAGGATACTATCTATTTGGATCTAAGTAGGAAAAACCTTTTAGATATACATAAGCTTTAAGATTAGAAGGTTAAAAACCTCCTTTTTGCTTTTATTAGAGTCTTTAGTAATAATACTTTAAAAACTAGTATCTTACCAATTAGAGAGATAACGCTATAAGTTCTCATTATTCTTAAAGTAATTTTTAATTTATCAAACTATTTAGTTAAACGTAAGGTTTATAATTAAGTTACTTAAGTAGTTAAAGTAAAACTATTAGTTTTGTCGCGAAGAAGGCACCACAGAGTAATACAAATAGGCTAATCTCTCTAAAATAAGGCTATGGGGCGAAGGGGTCTAAATACTCCTAAACTCACGTGAAGCCACATATAGCTATATATAGCTGGAGGTTTTGCAATATACCCCCCCAGTCGTATATATATAGCGTGAGGCTGAAAAGTGAAGCTAAAGATACGCACCAAAACTAGCTATATTACTAGATTTCTGGTATTCCAAAATATTACTATACTATATTTACTATAGGTAGTCTCTATAGGTTGGCGTTACTTCCTTTATGCTATAGAAGATATTTCTATATCCGCCGCTAGCAGCCAATATAGTATACCTCTCCGCCAGCCTTAAACGGAAGGTTAATTTACATCTACTAAGGGTGGTCTCTATAAATTAATACTATTTTATATATTAACCAGTTAAGGCTATCTATATATCCACTATAGGTGGCTACTATAGTGGTATCTTACCTAGTATTCAATAACGTAAGGTAACTTAAATACCTTAAGCTTTTTAATTTACCCTTTACGCTATAAATTCTCTTGGAGGTACTTCTACTTAGAAGCCTCCAGAGTCTTCAAAATTTACTTCTTTTTACCTTTTAATAGGGTTATTTAATATAAAACCTTTACGTTTTATAACGCTATCTCCAAGCAGCTATCATATTTTACTACCTAGTGGTAATCTTTACCATATACGTATTTCTTTATATTACTATCCCTATAGCCTCTACTTACTTTAGAAATTCTCTATAAAGGTTTTTCGTTTTAAGGTTATATAGTCTCTCTATTACTAGATAAAAGGTAGTTAGAATATTCCGTAAGTATAATAAATACTCTGAAGCTACCACTTTACCTCCTCTAGTTTAAAATACCTGAAAAAATAATACTATACTTAAGGATATTATATAGTATCTTACCTAACTTAACAAAGTTATAAAACTTAAGGAGACATTACCTTACCTATTTAGAAGTAAGTTAAATTGAAATTACTTCCAAAAATATCTATATTATAAGGGCCCCATATATATTAGGAATCTTATATACCCTCGCATATTAAAATAGTTTATACTAATTATTATATTAAACCTTCAGATTAATAGAAGATTTAGCTTTTATTAGTATACTATAGTATTTATTTTGGATTACTATAATTATAGTAAGTAGTATAGATACTATATACTTTTTGAGGCTGTATACTAAAGTCTAAATTAAAGTATTACCTTTATAAATAAGGTTACCTTAAACTGTTATTAGAATCTCTCGATTAACTATACTGTTAATTTATTATTATATAAGATAGTAACTAGTAGTAAGCTTTCTTTACGCTACTATATAAATTTTATAGTTTGTAATTTAACTTATATACTTATTATAGATATTTCTAATTATAATTATAACTAGAGGTATTAGCTTTTCTTCTCTAGAGGTTATCTGGTATATATAGTGCTATACAGCCTATTTAGTATACCTTTAAACAAAATCAGCTTAGCTTCCTCTTAATATTTTATATATACCTTATTAAGTATAGGGTGGTAAGTATTACAGCTAGCCTTAGGTTTAGCAGAGGTAAGTCTATTAACAGTAAGTTAAGGCTATAATATATAGATAATAGTATTATTATAGTGCTGATAAGATTAGGTTTTTAGAGCTTATAATAATTAGATATAAGTCTAATAAGAAGATTAAGAGATAAAGCTAAGAGTATCTGAGGATAATTATAAAGTTAATTACTGAAAAGCTATAGAAGTCTGACCTTAAGCAAACTTGAGCTTATCTTATATATAAATCCTGATCTTTAGGGATCGATATTCTAAAGTTAGTCTCTAGTATAAACCACTCTTAGTATATTAATCCTAATATATAACATAGTAATTATTAATTACTACTTACTAGTGATTAATTACTAATTACTCTTATATATATAGAGTGATTACCTTATTATTATCTCTATATAATTTATACTATAATTTTTCTATACTAAGTAGAATCCTTATTATTCCTATATTATCTTATATATAAAGATTCTGTAACTACTAAGTATCTTATAGGGTGTCCCTTAGTTCTATAGTTCTAATAGGTTATAATATTAGGTCTCTTCTCTAAAAGTCTAGCCTCCAAACCTATATAAGTAAGTATTATTCTTAATATAGATATTAGTGTTTATATTTCTCTAAATACTAATATAATAGTAGAACCTTCTCTTAATTCTATATTATCCTCTATTATATATTATTGTCGTTATGCTCTATAAATTACTAAAGTTAGTTTTAAGGTTATACTTTATATTTATTATTATAGTTAGGGTCTTTATTATAAGATACTTTAGAGAATAGATATTTATAGTATTTATATATAGGCTGGAAAACTATATAATATTTCCTAAAATACTATCTGCGAATATATATAGTTTCTAGTGTTTTTTATTATACAGACTAATATATCTTTCACCTAGTAGATTATTTATTAGATAAAGCTAATTATTTAGATAATAAAGAAGAGGCTACTAAGGTAGTTTTATAAAAGAAAGTAAAAATATTATATAAATAGTCTGAAGTTTTGAGAAAGATTCAGGCTAAAATAGATATGTTACTTATAAAGCTGGATTATATTTATAGGATAAAGAGAAATATAGTTAAGTAGGGTTACTTAATATATAAGGAGGATCCTAAAGGGAGTATTCTAGTAGTGAATAAGAGTATAGTATCTTTAGAAACTTATTTAAATAGTGTTTTCAGGATAGTTAATTAGAATATTATATTTAGTAATTCTAATTGAGTGAATTTTGATTTTAATACTCCTAATATAGTAGTTAAGAATTCTTAATTTTTAGGGGATAGTATCACTAGATATAGAAATATTTTATCTCCTTAAGGTTTTTTATCTAGTTAATATTTAGATTAAAAGTGTTAAATAAAAACTAGTTTATTAATTTAGATTATAGGTGTTGCAGTTTATTTGTATATTTATTATTTTTAGTATTCTTGAAGTTCTTTAAGGTATCTGACGTTAGATATTAGTTTCTATATATTTTCTGTATAGTTATAATTTTTCTATTTAATAAGGTATTATATTTCTATATTATCTTATTAATTAATATAGTTGATAATTTGTTCTATTTTATATTCTTATTCTAGATTAACTTTAATATAATCTGTTATGTGGGATTTTTTTAATATTACTTTAAGAAATAAAATATAAAAGACTAGATAATATCTTATAGTGTCTAGTAGTGACAGTTTATAGTTAATATTTGAGATTTTGCGAATAACCTTAAATAGTCTAAGTTTCTTAAAGTTTGATTTATTATTGAGATATTTATTTTTAATTTTTTGTTTAGTAAGGTAGATACTATCTTCCTCTTTAAAGATTAATTCTCTAATTTTTGAAGTATTAGTATATTTATATATTTGTTACTTAATGAATTTAAGTGTTTTGAGAAGTTTATCCTGGAGAGTATAAAGTTTTAAGATATCTATTATTATTTTTATAGTTTATTCTTTCTATCAAGATTCTCTATATATAGTAAGATTAAATCTGTAATTAAAATAGAAAAGTAATTCTTTAATATTTTCTCCTACTATATTATTATAAGTAAATTAGACTATTAGTAATAAGGTAACTTAATTATCTTATTAGTAGTTAATATAGTATCTAAAGTAGATTTTAAAGATCTAGTTAATATATTCAGTTTAGCTATTAGTTTATAAGTAGAAAATAGTAGATAGGTGGTATTTTACTTTAAGTTATAAAATTAGAGATTTCTAAAACTTAGATATAAAGAATTTATCTCTATTAGATATAATTTCCTAAGGTAATTTATATTAGCTGATAATAGTTCTAAGGAAAATATATATAAGATTTTCTATTATACTTAATACTTTATAGAGAATAAAGTAGATATTCTTAGTATATTATTTTACTATAATAAAAATATTATTATAATATACTCTAGTAAGTAGTTCTTATAACTTTAGTAGCTTAATATTAAAGTTTAAGGAAATTAATTTTGAGAATTTTTGAGGTATTAGTAGGAGTTATAGTATACTATAAAGTTTATATTAGTTAGGCTTATTTTTGAGGTAGGTTTTATAATTCTTAATTATGTTAATTATATTTTATTGTATAACTTTTTTATTATAATATTATTAAATCCTTTTAAATACTTTAGTAACTTTTTAATATCTATATACTAATATACTATAAATATTTCTATTTATCTTATATATTATTCTTCTAGTTATATTAATATTAATTTCTTTAGCGATTAAGAGTAGCTTCTATGTAAGTATAAGGTTTCTGTCTATATTTATTTTTAGGATAATTTATATTTCTTCTGGTATTAGGATATTATAGTTTAGCTTTTAACTGAATATATTAGCTTTTCTGTTTTCTGTTTTTTATGGTAGATAATATAAAAATTAAATTCTAAAAGAAATTCTAACTATCTAATTTGTTACTTATTAAGGTTTTTCGATATTATAAAATATATAAAGTTCTTATAGTTAGTATAGATCTAGACTTTATATTTAGTTCCTGAGAGTTATAGTTTCTATTTTTAAAATATTTTAATAATAGTTATAAGTTTCTTATTATAGATCTAGTAGTTAAGTTTAAGTTTACTAAGTTTATATAAATAGATAGTATAAGGATATAATATTTTATTTATACTTTATTATCTTAGTTATCTTCTTATAGTATAGTCTGAAATATTAATTTTAACTTTAAATAGTTTATTAGAATCTAGAATTATAAGAATAGATTCTAAGATAATTTAGTTTTTAATATTCTAAAATACTTCTTTTTATCTATTAGTCTAATTAAATTTAGTGTTTTTTTATATAAGTTTAGTAAGTGGGATTATTTCTTTTATATAATTCTTAAGGAATCTTCAGTAAAAGTTAGTGAATCTGAGGAAAGTTTAGATTTCCTTAATATTTATTAGTTTAGATTAATTCTTAACTATCTGGATCTTCTTAGTTAATATCTTAATTATATTTAGTATAATAGTGAATTCTAAATATTCTACTTATTATATATAAAATTTACTTTTTTCTAGTTTAACTAGCAGTTTAGTTTATTGAAGTTTCTAAAGTATTTTATAAATATATTCCTTATATTCTTTAAATGTTCTTCAGTAGATAAGGATATTATTAAGATATACTATATAAAAGATATCTAAGTATTTATATAGTATATAGTTAATTATAGATTAGAATATTATAAGTATATTAGTAAGTCTGAAAGGTATTATAAGGTATTTATAAAGTTTTTTTCTTATTCTGAAAATAGTTTTCTATTTTTCATTTTTTTTTATTTAGATAAGGTTATAAGCTCCTTTAAGGTTAAAAGCTGTAAACTAATTAGCTTCATAAAGTTAATCTTATAGTTCTAATATAAGTAATAATAAGTATTAGTTCTTAATAATTATATTATTAAATTATTAATAGTTAATATAAAATTATAACTTACTATGTTTCTTAAGTATAAATAGAATTAAGCTTCCTACTAGTAATATTAAATATTTAATATAATTATTCTTAAGGTATATATTAATATACTTATTAAATACTTCTATTTCTATTTAATTAAGTATGTAGACTTCACTGAATTTAGGTTCCTTCTCCTCCTTTAAAAGGATCTTATAATTATAGCTTATATATTCTAGTAGTTTAGTTTTAAGTTTTTCTATAAAATATTATTTATAAATTTAGTATTTATTAGGAATAATCTAAAGTTAATCTATCTTATTATTAACTTTTACTGCTATAGTAATATTTAACATCCAGACTACTATATTCTTAATCTTAAGGTAGGAAATAAATCTTTATACTCTTAGAGTTATATCTAATTTATATAGAATCTTATTATGTAGAGAGTTTTTAGGAAGTAAATCTTTCTATTAGAGATAGTTAGTCTTCTAATCTATCTATAGGTTATTCTTTTATAACTATAGAATTCCTAAGATAATCTCTTAATTACCTATCTCTATTATATTAAAAATATAGTCTTTCTTTTAGCTATAATAGTTTAAAGGGAGGTATATAGTCTCTAAATTAATTATATTTCTATTATACTTAACGCTTTCTCTTTTAATAGTATACAGCTAATATAGTTTAGCTTTTATTATCTATAGGATCTGTTGTTTATTTATTACTTATAGTAATATAAAGTTTCCTTAAATACTGTAATTAATAAGGATTTATATCTTATATTTATTTACTATAATATTAAGGTGAAAATATTTGTTATTATATTCTGCTATTATTAGGTATAAGGATCTTATCTGAAATATTTTTCTTTATTCTTATTTAGTAGGTGAATCTAGTTTTTTAACTATTTATAGTATTTCTATTCTGATATTATTCTGTTTTCTTAATAGTAGGTTACAATCTTTCTTTCTTGAAATATCTTACTGTATATTAAGTCTTTATATTTTAGTGTTAGTAATATAAGTTTATCTTTAGTATCTTTTTCTTATTCCTAAAGTTTATTATATTAATAGTATTATTCTCTTGCTTTATTAATATAGTAGATTATATAGTAGTCTGATTTACAGTCTATCTATTCACTAATAATATTATTTATATATACTATAGAGTAGTTTTTACTGAGTGCGAATATTATAAAGTAGTTTTTGTTGAAATACTGAAGTTCCTAAAATAGTAGATTTATATTAAGGTATATATTTAGAGTGAGATTATATTTAAATTATTATGGGACGAATTATCTATTAAATTTATTACTGAGGTATAGTATATAATTATCTTATATATTATATACCTAAAAGATAGTTTAGTAAACTAGGTAATTAATTTATAGAAGTTTATAATGTATATTATAGAAAACTATTTTGGGGTAGTTTAGAGTCTAGTTACTTAGACCTCTATAGAATATAATAAATTACTTATCTTAAGTTAGGTGAATATTCTTAATTCTAAGTTACTTACTTTTATTACTATTTAATTACTATAAAATAGAGGATCCCAGGTTTTTAATAGTATTATTATTTAGCTTAATATTATTATTAATTAACTTAAATAGGTTACTTAGATTAATATAGATTCCTAGGCTAACTTTAATATATCCTTATTAGTAGAAATTATTCAGTTTTTCCTTAACTTTATATTCTAGCTTATTATATTTAACTATAGTGAGGGTTTTTATTAGTATCTTATTACTTATTTTAAGTAGTTATATAAGAGCTTAAGTAAGAAGTAGGTTTCCTCTAATATTAGTTCTCTACTGAATTTAATATTAGATTCTCTATAGAAGTTATCTATTAGATATTTAACTGATTCTATAGTAAAGTTCTCTCTTAGTTATCTGTAGTTATAGGATTACTATTTTATTTTCTTGTATTTAGTCTCGCTCTGAGACTGATATAAAGTCTTCTTCTTTCTTAATATTAACTATTATTAGTATCTTCTTAGTATAATATCCTAATTATTAAGAAGGATTCTTAAGGTATTATTCTATATTATCTTTAGATCTTTAGTATATGATATAAGTATTATTAAAGTAGACTATTTAGACTAGAGAGATATAGAGTATTTCCTTTTTAGTAATATTAACTTATTAAGTTTATTTAGATACTAGCTGAAATTATTATTCTTATTATTAGTATTTAAGTGAGTAATAGTTTTAAGTTATATATCCTAGTTTATTATAGTTATAATACTTAAAATCTTATTATTTATTATCTTTAGTAGTAACTTTAGTAGTAAGGTTTATAGATCTACTATAGTAGCTATAAGATATACTTATTTATAGAGTGAAGTATTATCTAATTCCCTAATTATTATATTAGGTCTAGCAGTTATATAGTAGTTTTTAGTATTTATATTTACTGTTAGATTATTAAAGTTATTACTATTTACCTTTCTTGCGGCGATACTTAAAACGTTAGTTATTAATCTTGATAGTAAGTTCTATATATATAATGAAGTTACTAGGTTTATCTTACTTAATAAGTTTATTTTTAATATTTACCTTTAGTTCTTAATAGAATATAAAAACCTTAATATTATTAGTATAGTTAAGTTTAGTATAAATATATCTAAACTTAGCTATATAATATATAACTATATCTTTCTATTTAAGAGCTATAAAGTTTTATTTATATTATTATTACTTATCTGGTTTTTAGAATAGTAAGATTAGAGTATTTTTGAAACTATAATAGCTTATAAAGATAGTCTGAGTTTCTAACTTAAGATTATTCTATTTATAAGTAAGGAAATTAGTAAGATAAAGTTTAAACTATATAGAGGTTTTTCCTTTAAGGAATAAAGTAGTGTAAATAATTTATTTAGTTTTATCTTTAAAACTGAAATTATAAAACTAATAGTAAGTTCTAATTTAAATATAGAATTCCTTAAGATACTTAGGAGTTTTATTAAAAACCTAAGATAAATTAAGTTAAAGTTTCTTATATAATTTAACTAGAGTCTAGATAATATTAATAGTAATATAAAGAATATTAACTTCCTACTGAAGAGTAAGAAGTTACTACTAATCCAGATTATTATAGAGATTCTGCTAAAATTAGGTAACTTCTGCAGTATTATTATTAATAATCTCCTATATCTTAACTATATCTCTATTAGTCTTTTGGAGCTATTATATAAATTTAATAGTATTATCCTCTTTATTACTAGAGAGTTTAATATCTTTTATTTCCTAATCTAGAAGCTTAACAGATTATTTATCTTTAGGAGGTATTTCTTAAGAACTAGAAGAGGTAGAAGAAGTTTAATATTTAGTAGATATAATAATATTCTTTCCTAAATACTATTAAGTAAGTTTTATAAAGTTAATTTACTAAATAGAAGTAATTAAAATATTATGTCTAATTTTAGATCTAGTAGAAGTAAGTCTATTAGTAGTAAGTGAAGACTATAATATATAAATAATAATATTATTATAATATTAATAAGATTAAGTTTTTAGGATTTATAGTAATTAGATATAAATCTAATAAGAGGATTAACGGATAAAGCTAGAAGTATCTGAGGATAATTATAAAGTTAGTTACTGAAAAGCTATAGAAGTCTAACCTTAAGTAAACTTAAGTTTATCCTATATATAAATCCTGATCTTTAGGGATCAATATTCTAAAGTTAGTCCCTAGTGTAGACTACGTTTAGTATATCGATTCTAATATATAGTATAGTAATTACTAATTACTACTTACTAGTAATTAATTACTAATTACTCTTATATATATAGAGTGATTACTTTATTATTATCTCTACGTAATTTATACTATAGTTCTTCTATACTGAGTGGAGCTTTTGTTGTTTCTATGTTATCTTATATATAAAGGTCCTGTAACTGCTAGGCGTCCTGTGGGGCGTCCCTTGGTTCTATAGTTCTAATGGGTTGTAACAGTAAGATATATATTATATTAAGTTGGGGGTAGTAGTTACCTTAAGACTAATATACTTCTAGATAGTATTTAAAATTATATAGTAATATAAGTAAATAAACTATATAGGCTAGTTTTTTTTACTTCGAAAGAAGTATACTAGCTAATAGCTGTAAAGTGAGGATAGATATTTTGAAAATTGGAAAAGAAGAAGCGTGAAACTTAATAAACTACGCTAACTATAAACCTCTATGTATTATAAATAGGGATGTAAGATATAAGTATTATAATATCCAGAGCTAAGCTTTTAACTGTTACGAAAGAGGTATTATAAAGTAATAAAAATGGGTTGATCTTTCTAAAATGGAGCTATGGGGCGAAGAGATCTAAATATCCTAAAATCCACGCGAAGCTATATATAGTTACATATAGCTGGAGGCTTCGCAATATGTTTAATCGTTAGGGTAATTACATACTATATATAATCTTATTATATAGATGCAAACTAGTATTCTAATTATTACTTATTATTATTACTATATTATATAGTATATAGCACCATATAAGGCTCTAGATCTATAGTATAGTAATTACTTACTAATAACTATATTATTTAGCTATAGCTAGTGCCGGATACTAGAGACCTATAGCTAGTAGGCTATAGAGGATATATTACTATATATATAGCAGTATATATAGTTACTATATACCCTACAGTATACTGTAACTAATACTAGCAACTTTGCTTTTTATTATATACTTTAATACCTATCTACTTATATAAAAATCATATCTTATATAATTTATATTCTTTTGCCTAAACAGTATCTTAATACCTATTTTTCTACTCCACTTAAGTTACCTATTCCTCTATTTAAATAGCTAAATAGTTTAAATTAATAAATCTCTTGAGGATATAGTTTAGAATACCTTTTATGAAGATATTAGTAATATTATTATCTCTATTAATCTACTATATCTTATAAAGCTTATAGCGTTTATATAACTACCTTAACGCTATAAAATTAATTATTAAATATTTCCCTTTAGTGATACTAAGCTTTATAAGGTACTTATTAAGTAAGTATAAGTTAGTATATATAATAGTTAGAATCTGAGGAAGCTTTTAATACTTAAGGATCTTCTTCAGTGATATAGCTATAGTATAAATAAAATCTATACTAGCTATTATAATATAAATCTCTAAAGTAAATATACTTCTAGTAACTTTCTTACTTTTAGTAAGTATATAATATATAAGATTACTATAGAAGTTAAACTAACTATACTAGTTACAGTCTCTTAACTTAAGATTATTATACATTTCAGTTAAAATAAGAATTTAATATTATTAGTAAAAGAGATATTAATAAAAATATAAAGATATACCTTAGAGAGATCAAATAGTATAAAGTTAAAACTTTAGTTAAGATACTTTATTTACTACTTAAGCTATTTATTAAGTATAGCGGGATTATTACTTAAAGGTTATTACTTTTATACTATATATAAGAGGTTAAATAGAATTTCCAGCTAGCATATAGAGGTAAGATATATACTATATATATATTATTTAATATATACCTTCTTAAATACCTTAGATACAGTATATATATTCATAAGAGCCAGCTTTTACCCTTAGTAGTTTTAGTATAAATAGAGGTAATTACTATAAAGTAATAAAATATCTCTATTAAACGTAAGAGGTATAGTCTCTAAAAGTATCATCTCAGATTTTACTTTAAATAAGGTTTTTTCAAGCTTCTTATTCTTTTAGTAAGAGAATATTATATTAGAGAGGCTGAGGATATTATTAGTTTGTATACTAATAAGGCTGAAGATATTATTTTAAATATATAAAATAAGAAAGTATAGATTATATATTAAAATCTCTATTTATAATTTCTCCTTTTAATATATAAAATAAATTACCTATTAATAGATTTCAGCCTCAGTAAGATTATAAAGTAACTTGATAATAATTATTATAAAGTTTAGAGCATACTGCCCTTTAAGATACAAGGGCAGTTTAGCTATATTATACTTGATAAGCTTTATTTTAACTTAGGTGTAAACTTAAGTAATATTATATAGCTATATTATTATATCTTTATATTTAAGGAAAGTTAAGGCTATAGCTAAAACTAATTACTATCTACTTTATTAGACTATTAGTAATTACGTTAGAATCTTCAACTTACTATAGTCTCTAAAGCTTTACATTATAAGTTTTAACTTCTTATAAACTTTATGAGTATTTCTATTTCTAATATTATTAATAATATAAAACTTAAAATGCTTAAAGTTTCCATGGAGAATAAGGTTATATTAAATAATCTTTATAATGCTGTTATTAATTATATTCTTAACCTTCTTTTTAATTAACCTTTTAAATAGCAAGCTAGATATTATAATTACACCTTTTGCATGGAGGGTAAGTAAGAATATCAGATTTAACTACTTTTTAACTATACGGTATACTAAAAAATAATGCTTTGAGCTAGACTCTAGAGGTAGCAAACTAACTATATATCTGTAAGTTATAAAACTTAAAGGTATTTATTTAGTCTAAGGTATTTAAGGTTAAGGTAGTATATTACTAACTACTGAAGGGGGGAGAATATTATTATCTCTTAAGGTAGAAGTAATATAAGATATTAGTGTCAGAAATAATATATTCGAGCGGCAGAGTTTATACTATTTAAGCCTTAGGTATATAAGATATCTCCACAGGCTTCACCCCACTTAAATCAGTCAAAATAGAGTTTCGCGTGGTATATATAGCCATATTTAGTTATATCAAATATATACCAAACTTTACCTCCTAATTATAAATAATAATTATTAGTAAAGTTAAGTTTTATTATATACTTCTCTACTATATATATAAGATTTACTATTCTAAGCTTCCTACTGCTACTTAAGAGGTATTCCTTTAGGTGGTATATAAGATAATTAATAATACTGCTAGTCTAAATAGCTTTATATTTATACTACTTATTTTTGGAGTATATCTATACCTTACGGAAGATTCAGATTTCTTTCTAAATATTATTATTTAGGTTTAAGCTATATAAGACTATAGAGAAGGTTTGCCGTAACTCAAAAGCCACCAGGCTAAAAAGAATATTTAAAAAAGCTTTTAGCTGTAAAGCCTCAGTTAGATATAAAAAGCTACTTAGTATCCCAGGTATATATTAATCTCACTAGCGTTATTTACTGTAATGGAGGTATAATTAATCTCTTAAATCTACTCAAAATACTTTAGATTTAAGCAAAGAGAGATCTTCATGAATATAGAGATACCTGAGGGTAAGGATATTACTAATATAGAAATACCTTAGGTAGTTATCTAACCCAAAGAGGTTGATTTATATTATTATAAAGACTTACAGGTATATAAAATAAGGAATAATTATTAATTTAAGTGAATTTATATAAAGAGAAATTGGAAAAAGGCTTTTAAGAGGTTATATAGGTTTCTTAAGAATTAAAGCTCAAGATACTATAAATCTCTAGCACCAAAAAGGTTTAATATTATTTAAGGAGAGTTATTACGTTTGCTAAATATACTTCAGTTAATAATAATAAGGACGTAAGTTTAAACTTCTTAGTATAGCTATAGGAAGTATCTCAACTTAACTAGAGTGAGAATATAAATTTAAACTTCTTAATAGTAATCTCCTTAAGGAATTAGTATATGTTTAAAGTTTTCTGGCGAGATTCTAGAGTGGGAAGGGTCTGAAGCATCTAAATAATAAGTCTCATAGTTTTTTACCTTATATAAACCTTTGGTATAAAGTTTCGCAATTACTTCTTCTAATATAATAAGTCTTACTAATCTACGGTATAATAGTATAATAGTTAGGTTAACTACTAGTTAATATTAATTAAATTATTAGAATTATTATATGCTATATATAATCTCGTTATATAGATATACACAGGTATTCTAGTAAATTATTATTATTATTACTATATTATATAGTGCGTAATATTATATAAGACTCTAGATCTTCAGTATAGTAACTACTTACTAATTACTATACTATTAGGCTATAGCTGACGCCAGATACCAGGCACCTATAGCCAGTAGGCTATAAAGAATATACTGCTATATATATAGCAGTATGTATAGTTACCATATACCCTACGGTATAGTGTAACTAATACTAAAAGTTTATATAACTATTAATAATCTTTATAGTATAAGAATTTAAGAGTATAAAAATAATTAGTTAAATTAAGCTTATATATTATTTTGGATTCTTAAGTATTAGTAACATAATAGCTATCAGGCTATTACGGTTCTATAGTTTGCCGCCTATATAGTATAGTCTAGTGGTGGAAACTAGCTACTGGTAATAACTAGCTACCAGTTATTACTATCCGCTAGGTAATTAGTAACTAATTATCTAGAATATCTAAATTTAGCTTATATATAGCCTATAGGCTATATACTATAAATATTAATATCTTTAATTGTTGGTTTAATTGTTAGGGTTATTGTATGCTACATGTGATTTTGTTGTATAGGTGTAAACTAGTATTTTGGTTTTCGGTTATTATTATTTCTATACTATATAGCGTATAGCGCCACGTTAGGCTCTCGATATATAGTATAGTAATTGCTTACTAATTGCTATACTACTAGGTTATAGCTGGCACCAGATACTAGGTATCCGTAGCCAGTAGGCTATAGAGGGTATACCACTATATATATAGTATTACATATAGTTACTGTATGCTTTACGGTATAGTATAATTAATATTAGCAACCTTTCTTTTTATTATATATTCTGATATCTATCTATTTATATGAAAAATAGTGTCTTTTGTAATTTATGTTCTTTTACCTGAATAATGTCTGAATGCCTATTTATTTACTTTACTTAAATTATATATCCCTCTATTTAAATAGTTATATAGTTTAAATCAATAAATCTCTTAAGGGTATACTTTGAAGTGTTTTTTATAAAGGTATCAGTAATATCGTTATCTCTGTTAATTTACTATATTTTATAGAGTTTATAATATATATATAATTACCTAAATATTATAATATAAGTTATTAGATACTTCTTTTTGATATTATTAAGCTTTATAAGGTATTAATAAAGTAAGTATAAGTTAGTATATATAATAGTTGGAATTTAAGGAAGCTTTTAATGCTTAAGGATCTTCTTAAGTAATATAACTATAATATAGGTAACGTTTACACCAGCCACTATAATATAGATTTTTAAAGTAAATATATTTCTGGTAACTTTCTTACTTTTAGTAGATAAGTAGTATATAAGGTTACTGTAGAGGTTAAACTAGCTATTATTAGTTATAGTCTTTTAGCTTAGAATTATAATGAATTCCAGTTAAAATAAGAGGTTAGTATTATTAGCAAAAAAGCTATTAATAAAACTATAAAAATATACTTTAGAGAGGTTAAGTAGTATAAAGTTAAGGCTTTAGTTAAGATACTCTATTTGCTACTTAAGCTGTTTATTAAGTGTGGTAGCATTAATACTTAAGGATTATTATTTTTACGCTATATATAAGAGGTTAAATAAGGTTTCTAGTTAGTATATAGAGGTAAAGTGAATATTATATATATATTATTTAATATATATTTTCTTAAGTGGCTTCGGTGTAGTATATATATTGATAAGTGTTAGCCTTTACCTCTAATACCTTTAGTTTAGATGGAGGTAATTACTATAGAGTAATAGGATACCTCTATGAAATATAAGAAGTATGGTTTCTAAGAGTATAATCTTAAGCTTTATCTTAAATAAGGTTTTCTTTAAGCTTCTTATTCTCTCGGCGAAAGAATATTATATTAGAGAGACTAAAGATATTATTAGTTTATATACTAATAAGGCTGAAGGTATTATTTTAAGTATATAAGATAAGCAGGTATAAATTATATATTAAAGTTTCTATTTATAATTTCTCCTTATAGTATATAAAGTAAGTTACTTACTAGTAGGTTTCAGCTTTAGTAGAGCTATAAAGTAATTTAATAATAGTTATTATAAAGTCTGGAGGATATTACCTTTTAAGGTATTAAGGTAGATTAACTATAATATACCTTATAAGTTTTAATTCAGCTTAAATATAAACTTAAGTATTATTATAAAGTTATATTATTATATCCTTATACTTAGGGAGAGTTAAAGCTATAGCTAAAATTAACTATTAGCTACTTTAGTATGTTATTAGTAATTATATTAGAATTTTAAATTTGCTATAATCTCTAAAGCTTTAGATTATAAGTTTCAACTTCTTATATATCTTATTAGTATTCTTATTTTTAACCTTATTAATAATATGAAACTTAAAGTACTTATAGTTATTATAGAGGATAGGGTTATATTAGATAATTTTTATAATATTGTTATTAATAATCTTTTTAACCTTCTTTTTAGTTAATTCTTTAAATAGTAATTTAGATATTTGTAAGAGTGTGGCTAAAGGCTTAGGTAAGGGAAGGGAAAGTAGTAAAAGGTAGGTCTCTATAGGTTATAAGATTTTAACTTAGTGTAGCTAACTAGTAGTAGCTATAAGAAAGCTTTTATCTTATAGGAGGCTTAGTAGCCTCAAGCCCTATAGGTTACGTGATTCTAGCTATTCTGGCTCTCTATATAGACTATAGAGTATATATCCTTATAATTATCCCCCCCTTTAAAGGCTTTAGGCTCTAAGGTCTGTAAATACTATATGGCCGCTCTTAATATATAATTTTACTAACCGTTTGGCGGTGGCTTAGAATGTGAAGATAAAATAATAGATAAATAATAGTTTGAATTAGCAGTTGAAATAAGAGACTTTAAGTAATTATAAGAAGAGGTTGAAGCTATAGGTATATTAATCTATATTATTCCTATAGGTATATTAACCTGGGAGATTAATAACCCCTCAGTGAGGCCTCCCTATAAATATATTAATCTATAAGGTTTTAGTATATTAACTAGATATTTTGAGGTAATTGCCAGAAGAGATTGAAGCTATAGATATATTAATTTATATTATTCCTATAGGTGTATTAACCCGGAAGGTTAATAACTAATCAGTGAGGCCTCCCCGTGAGTATATTAACCTATAAGGTTTCAGTGTATTAACTAGATATTTTAAGGTAATTACTAGAAAAATTTAAAGCTATAAATATATTAACCTACACTATTCCTATAGGTATATTAACCTGGGAGGTTAATAACCTCTCAGTGAAGCTTCTCTGTGAGTATATTAACTTACGAAGCTTTAGTATATTAACTGGATATCTTAAGGTAATTACTAGAGTATCTAACCCCTTTAGTATATTAACTGGATATCTTTAGGTAAATACTAAGATATCTAACTTCTTCTCCCTAAGGTATCTTATAGTGGATTAGGTATATAAAGCTTCCTATAGCTAATTAAGCTACTAAAGTATAGGTAGATATTTACTAGTTACTTTACTTCCGGAAAGAAACTATTACTATTACGTCTTAGTAGTCTTCTAGCTTCAGGCTTAATATAATTTTAAGGTCTTTTTAGTAGTAAATTTTTAGTAGCTAGATAGGTATAGTAAACTCTTATAGGGTAGCTAGATTTCTAGCAGTATATATAGATATTATTTTAATAATAAGTAGCTATTAAATAACCTAACTTACTATAGACTTTATATATTTAAGCTTTAAGGTGAGGCCTCTTAGCTAGAGTTAACTTATTAACTATTTTATAGTATATATATACTAAATTAGTCATATTATTATAGCTAGTAGCTTTTCTTATAATATTACTTAAGGTATCCTTATAAAGCTATAATATCTCCCAGAGGTATTTAGCTATTAGAGTTACAGCTTTTAGTAGCTAGTTATTAAAATTTTAGTATTATAAGTATTTCTGTATTCTAGCTTTAAGGTAGTAGAAGAACGTAAATATATAAGGTTAAGATATCTCTAATCTAATAGTTCCTAGGGACCTATAGATTACTAACTATTTAGTATAAAACTTCAGTAGGAATATTTAGCTATTATACTAAAGTGTGTAAAGTATACTATAGAGGTATAGTTTTTATAGAGTAGGGTTAGTTAGTAAGTAGTAAGTGAATATTATAAAGTTAGCTTATAAAGAATTTAGTAAGGTATAATAATAGTTACGCTACTAGGTCTGTAGGCTATATGATAGTTTAGTTATAACCTACTGAATCTTCTATACTTCTAAGGTTCCTGGCTGTAGAGTATAGCTATCTTAGATTACTATTAGCTAATCCTCAATTTTATATAAAGTAGCTTCTTTATAAAGAAGGCTATAGAAGTAGCTAGAAGGTCTTAAGTAATCTTAATATTTAGAGACTATAGATAGAATTAGTAATAATAATATTAAACTTACTATAAATATATTACTAGAGAGATATTCTACTATAACCTCTATAAAGGAGGATTATTATTTAAGAAAGTATATAAATATTATTATAGTTACTATTACTATACTGGCGGCTATATTACTTAAGTTATTTGTTTCAGCTACTTATATTAATATAGCTAATATAGAGGTTACTATATACTTACTAATTGAAAGTATATTTTCAGAAGGTATATTTTCAGAAGGCGTATTTTCAGAAGGTATATTTTTAGAAGCTATATTTTCGGATGCTAAATTTTCAGATACTGTAGGTATCTAGACTATTAGTATAGTTATTCTTAATATAGTTACTAATCGGTCGGTAGGTATTTATCGTGAAACTATTACTGAAATTTTAGTCTTACCCCTTCAGAGAGGTAGAAGTTAAAAAATTGTAAGAATATAGCTAAAAGTCTAAGTAAGGGAAGGGAAAGTAGTAAAAAGTAGGTCTCTATAGGTTATAAGATTTTAACTTAGTGTAGCTAACTGGTAGTAGCTATAAGAGAGCTTTTATCCTATAGGAGGTTTAGTAGCTTTAAGTTCTATAGGTTATATAATCCTAGCTATTCCAGTTCTCCGTACAGACTATAAGGTATATATCCTTATAATATTATAATTATACTTTTTATATAAAAAGTAAGTAAAAATACTATATCTAACTTTTTTTTAGCTGTAAGGTATACTATAAAATAAGGTTTCTAGTTAAATTCTAAGGATAGTAAATTAACTTTATATTTATAAGTTATAAGATTTAGAAATATTAGTCTAGTTTAAGGTATTTAAAGTAGAGGCAGTATATTACTAATTACTTAAGAAAGAAGGATATTATTATCTATTAGTTTATAACTAGTAAACGTTCGTAATTAATTAATTGTTCGTAACTAGGTTGTAACTAATACTTCTATTTCGTTATATCTAAGTCTAAGTTACGGCGTATGCGTATATGCTATACGCCGTTAGGATTAATCCGTAGGATAATCCCTCTCATCTAATTAGTCTAAAAAGTGGAGTATCTAGTGTGTTACCCACTACTATAGCTTTTGCAACATTAGTGCCTAGTTAACCTAACACTAGTAATACTCTCTTTTATAGCAAAAACGCAAAATAGTATAAAATACAAAAATAGCGTAAAACGTAAAAATAATATAAAATATAAAAATAGTATAAAACGTAAAAATAGTAGAAACGTAAAAATAGTATAAAACTTAAAAACCCAGCTACTGATTATATATATCTTTTTAGATATACTAAAAACTAATTAAGTACTATAAATACTATTTACTTATAAAAGTATACTTTTTAATTATTACTACTTAGATACCTTAAAGTCCTCCTATAGTAATATCCTCTATTTACCCTCTTTATCCTTATATCCTCCTCTTATTACTCTCTATAGTTTTTATAACCTATCTTTCTATCTTTATAATTATTTTATTTATAGTAATAAATACTGTAAGGATTTAGTTATTAGATATTTTAGTTATACTATCAGTAAGATTATCTTTACTATTAATCTATCAGATCTTAAAGATCTCCCTTCTCTTATATAATTATTATAATATTATAATATTAATTATAAGATATTTCTCTTTAGTAGTATCTAACTTAATAAGATATTTATAGAGGAAGTAGAAATTAATATATACTATTATTAGTATTATTAGTATCTTAAGGTATTCAGTTATTTACTTAAAGATAGTAGATATTATATATCTTATATTAACTTCTATAGTTATATTATAAACTTTAGATACTAATATATTATATATAACTCTCTTTAATTTAGTAGAGGAAAAGTAGATAATATTACCTCTAAGTTCAAAGATATTATTATCTTTACTAATATCTTCTATCTTTAGGATAATAATAAATCTAAGCTAAAATATTATATTATTATTATTAATAAAGAATCTATTAATAAATATATATAACTTTATTATCTTAATCTTAGTAAAGATAAATATTAAGCTTCTTTTAGAGTTATCTATTTACTATACTAAATATTTATTAAGTTTTTTAATATCCTCTAATATTGGGTTTTAATATTAGATTTTAATAGAGAGGTTAAAATATACCTCCAGTTAGTATATAGAGACTATATATACTCCTTATACTTATTATTTAATATATATTACCTTTACCACTTTAGATATAAAATTAATAAGTTTAATTTTCTTACTTTATCCCTTTTAGGTGAGAGTAATATTATTATTATCTTTTAAGATAATTATACCTCTATTAAATATAAGGAATTTATATTATATAAATATTAACTTTAATTTAGCTATAAATCCTACTTACTAAAGCTCCTCCTCTTCCTTATTATTAAACTTAAGTAAGTAGAGTCTAAGGATATTATTTATTTATATATCTATAATACTGAAATATAGATTATTAAGCCTAGAGATTATAAGATATAAATTATATAATAAGGTTTCTATTTATAGTTAACTTTTATAGTAGCTAAAATATATTATATACTAATACGTACCTAACTCTATAAGACTATACAATAGTTAAACTATAATAATAATAATATCCTCTAAATATAAACTATATAAACCTACTAGTAGCTTTATTAGTATAAAGTAATTTAGTATTATCTCTATCTATATATATATTTAAGTGATATCTTAGAGGTAAACCTCTATAAAAGTTACCTCTTTAAGTATTACTAATAATATTAATATTAAGTAATAGCTAACCTATTAGATTATTAGTAACTATATAAGGATATTAATCTTCCTCTAATTATTAAAACTCTTAATAACTAATTATAACTTCTTATGTAGTATATTATTTATATCCTTAACCTCATTAACGAAATAGAGGCTGAAGATCCTTATATTATTATATTTCCAGATATTAAAATACTTAAAGTAGAATATATTTTTTACTAATAGAGTCTCCCACTCTATAGTATATAATTTCTAAAATAGCTTCCCTAGTATCTAAATAAGGCTATATTAGTAAAGCTTGATAGTTTTAGTAAGTACCTTTATCTCTTTTATTATCAGATAGATATTATAGTAGATATTATCTATAAATTCAGCTTCTATAACGAAAGTTATATTTTTATATAGTTATCCTCGCCACTTTAGTCTATCCTTATTTAATACTACTATTAATATACCTTTTTATAGATATTTATCAGTAGTTAGTTATTATATAGACTTTAGTTTTCTATCTCTTTAGTATATAGTTAATAATATAGCTTAATTATAGTTAATCTAAAAATACTAAGTTTACTATCTATTTCTAGAATATATATCTCACTATTAATAGAGATAAGTCTGAAAGATTCTATTTAATCTTAATATTTATAATAAATATATATCTCTAATTAAAGAGGTAAGTAGTAGACTAAAACTATAGAGAGACTATTATATATACTTAGAGTATTAGAGACTTACTATTAAATATAGATCTTATATACCTCTTCTATTACTTTCTAAATAATAACTACTTATCTTATAATATCTAGAAATAGTAGTAATATTAAGTTAAGATATAGGTATACTCTAAAAGTTAGCAGAATTAGTATAAAATTATTCAGGTTAATAATATTATTAACTACCTTAACTATACTTTATAGTGTCTCCTCTCTATTAATCTCTAGTATTTTATTTTAGATAATCTTATATACCCTCTATAGAGAGATATAATAATATTCTATCTTACTAATACTATTATAAACTTTAACTAATATAATTTTAACTTCACTATTTATACTATTAGCTTCCTTCTTAAAACTCTCAGCTGTAAGATTATATTCTATATTAGTAATAATTCTATCTAGAGATTCCTAGTATATATTAATCTAATATACTTTCAGAGTATATTATATATCCTCTATAAAAATACTTTTTATAAATCTTACAACTATAAATACTATAGAGATATTAACTATATATAATATAGACTTATTCCTATTAAGAAATATAATATTAATGATAATTTCTATATCAAACTTATAGTTATCCTTAAGGTTAAATTTAAACTAATATAATATTTTACTATTTATTTAGTACTAATAGTAGTTCTTAGTAATTACCTTAATCTTATTAGTTATTATAATCTTGCCTACTCTCTTAAGTATATTATTTAACTTACAGACGCTAGGGTAGCTAAATTTCTTATAAAGCTACTATATCTCTATCTCTATAAGGAAGTTAATAGCTTTATTATAGGAATCCTCCTAAATTGAGAACTATAAATACCTATTATATCTCTCTATAGGTAGTAATACTTCCTCCTACTTAATCTTATTATTAAAGTTATTAAGATATATTTAGAAGTAGTCTATATTAGGGAAGTTTAGTAGAAATAGTATAGCTATAGATATAATATTAAAATTAATATCTCTAAAGGGCGTAAGTACTTTAGTAACGCCGAGATTTATAAAACTTTATCTATCTCTAAATCTAATATTTATCTTTAAAGCTATCTTATCTAGTAAGATATTAAGAAGTATCCTCTAGAGAACTTTAAATTATTATATACCTCTAGTAGAAAACCTACCTGCTGTAGTATCTAGGAGGATATTTATAAAAATAACTTCTAAATACTATAAGGTTAGGAAAGTCTCTAATTTATTAATAGTTATTAAATAGTAAAAAATATAGTCTTAAAGGATCTCTATAAGCTATATAAAGTTAATAGTCTCCTCCTAGCTATCTATTATAGTAAAGTAGATAGCTATAAAGTTATCCTCTAATATCTTATCTATATTATCTCCTACTTTCTCTACTATCTCCTCTGTAGAGTTAGTATTATTAAGGTATATTATAATCTCTTTTACTAATATAATATTAATAATAAATACCTTCTTGAATTATAAGGTAGTAACTTTATATTCCTCTAGAGTATACTTTATTAACTAGTATTTATTTACTAATTTTAAGTATACTTAATATTTACTTCATATATCCCCCCTTTATACCTTCTTATAGGATTATCCTAAAGTAACGTTATTATCCTATATATATTATAGATAAGGTAGTTAAGAATAGTTAAAATATTAGTTCCACTTTTAGCTATTATATATATAGTCTATAAAAAACTAATTATAATCTATAATATAACTAGTTTTTTATTTTAACTATCTCTTTTAATTTCTAAATATCTCTATTATCTATTTATATAGTTTGTCGACAGTCAGTTTAGTTTTATTAATAGTATTATAAAGTATATTATTTATATTATATACTCAGTATATAGTTATATATATCTCCTTATTAATCTTCTCTTATAGATCTTATAAATTCAGATAGATATATTAAAGAAAGTTAATCTATATTATTATTACTCTAAATACCTTAAATATATTAGTATACCTATAGTTTTCAGTAAAGATCTTAAGACGTATATTCTTCTATTCCCTATAGTACTTAAAGTAGACTGTAAGTATCTTAAACCTATCTCTAACTATTATAATTATTTAAGTAATTAAGATATTATCTTAAATTAGTAAAATTAATATCTTATAGTATAAATATACTTATCCTATTAGTATACTATTGAATACTTCTCCTACTATATTCTAACTAATATTATAATTAATATATTCAATAATAAACATCTATATCTTATTCTTAAAGATATTATATTCCTCTCTAGTATATCTATTATTTATTCTATATATTTTACTAAATAATAACTTAATCTTCTTATAAGGTTAGTTAAATAGAATATAATATTTCAGTATTAACTAATATTTTCCTCTGAAGTAAATATAAAATCTTAGGGGTCTAATTAGCTTTAAGTATTTCTCTTTCTTATTAGTTATTATTCTCTCAGTCTTTAGTAAGTTAATATCTATTTAGATATCTAGCTTTATTAGTTATAAATTTAGTATTAGTATTATCTTTATTATTAATATTAATAGTATTAATTATAGGGAAAATAACTTTATTATTAAGCTTCTTAATATAGATAACTATGAATTAATAGGAATAAATCCTCCTACCCCTAGGAGATTATTAATAAAACTAGGATCCTTTATAATCTCTTATTTAAGAGTAAGGTATCTTTATTAGTTAGTTTTAATACTTTCTACTATACATCGTATTAGTATCTCCTCCTTAGAGATCTTAACTAGCTTTTCCTTTAATATATCCTTATCTATAGAGAAGTATATACTTCTCTCTATAAAGTAATTCTTAAGAACTTATATTAATATTCTTTCTATATTATTAAAATATTCTAAAATCTATCCCTTAAAGTTAATATAGTAAACTTTCTATATTTTATTAAAATAGATATTTTATTCTTTCTATAAGTAAATATAATAGTAGATAAAAATATTATTAAGAATATAGCTACTAATATTTATCTGAAGTTTAATATTCTCACTCTATCATTAAGATATAACTTTTTAGTATATTCCTACTAGTATCTTTACACTTATATATTAGAATACTTTCTTATACTTATTAATTTCAGTTACAGGGATATTATTATAAGTTATATCCTCGCGAGGGCTATTAATAGGGTCTAGGGAGGAAGATATATTTAAAGTATCAGGCTGGGAGAATATCTATAGTTAGTATAGCTTTACTATATCTTAATTCCGGGCGTTTCTCCAAGAGCCGCAGCTTCAGAGGTATATATACTTATTAGACGAATTACAACCACTAAGCAGATATAGGTTAGTTCTGAAAGTTATTTATAAGCATCTGAAAAAGTTTTAGGCTATAAAGTTCTATATAGATATAGAGGGCTACTTAGTATACTAAATAGGTAGAAACCTTTAGGAAGTTCTCCTTTAAAATAATTTTATAGTTAATATTAAGGATTTAGCTGAAAGATATCAGGTTAAAGTATTAATAAAACTTTATAGATATAGAAATACCTAAGAATACCATTATTATAGATATAGAAGTATCTAGGGTAGACATTCTACCTATAGAAGTTAATTTAGATATCATTACAAAGGCGAGAGAGATATAGAATATAGGAAGAATTATTAATTTAGCTGGATTTATATAGAGAGAGGTAGGAAAAGAATATTTAAGAAGCTATATAAGTTTCTTAAGGATTTAAGGCTAGAGATACTATAAATCTCTAATACTAAAAGGTTTAGTAATAACTTAAAGAGGGTTATTATATTTACTTAATACTTTTCCGTAAGTAATAAAGTAATAGTAGTTATTAGCTTCTTAATTATTATTATTAAGAAGTTACCTTATTTTAAAACTAAAGTTAAAGGTAGTTATTAACCTCATAATAGTAGCTATCTGTAAGGGGTTAGTATGTAATTTAAAGGCTTCTGGTAAGGTTCTAGGGTGGGGAGGGTTTAAGGTATCTAAGTAATAGATTTCACAGTTTTTTACCTTACGTAAACCTTAGGTATAAGGTTTCACAATTACTTCTTCTAGTATAATAGACTTTACTAATCTACAGTAGAATAGTATAATAGTTAGGTTAACCACTAATTAGTGTTGGTTTAATTATTAATATTACTATATACTATATATAATCTTATTATATACTATATATAATCTTACAATATAGATGCAAACTAGTGTTCTAGTTTTTGTTTATTATTATTTCTATACTATATAGTATATAGCGTTACGTAAATCTTTCAATCTACAGTATAGTAATTACTTACTAATTGCCACGCCACTAAGCTACAGCTAGCGCCGGATGCCAGGTATCTATAGCCAGTAGGCTAAAGAGGGTATACTGCTACGTATATAGTATCGCGTATAGTTACTATATACCCTACGGTATAGCGTAACTAATATTAATTCTATCGGTATACTATATATAATAATATATATAATATACTTTCTCCTAGTGAAACTAATACTAATTAATAATTAGCTTTATTATTACTACTTACTATAAATTAGTAAGATTTATTTAGGTAGAAATAGTAATCAAAAATATTAGGTTTAACTTAAGGTAAGGCTACTAATCTCTTAATATATTTAGATAATTTCAATAATAACCTCTTACCTAACTTAAGGTAAGGTAATATCTTATTAATAATTATATTAATATATCTTAATTTTGGTAGCTAGATACCTATCTACACTTCAAATTAACTTACGGAAGAAATTCTAAATATACCTTACGTAAGTATATTTATTAAATATCTAAATTATAATACTTACTAAACTTCTATAGTAAAGGAATTTATAGTATCCTAAGTCTCTTTAAAATTCCTTATATTGCTCTTTTTCTTCCTTATATTCTTCTATCTTCTTTCTTTTTTTTCCTTACTTAACTGGTAGATAGTTTCCCTCTCTAAAATTAAATATTACCTATATAATATTAGGAAATAGAAATAGTAAATAGTAAAAAAAGAATTTTCTATCTTTCCCTCTATTTTCCCTCTCTTAATTTATATCTCTTTTTAATTCTCTTATAATTAGGAAATAATAAGTAAAATATCTAAGCTAATAGAACTTCTTAGAAGACATTTTGAGAACCTTAGTATAATAAGTAATATAATTTCTTCAGGGGTAAGGATACTAATAAAACTAAAGTTCCTTCTTAATAGTAAGATCTTGAGTAACTAAAAAGCTTTTAATTTTATTATAGAGTATAACTCTAACTTAATGAATAACTAGAAAGTATAAATTATAGTAATATAAATATAAGGTTACCTCGTTAGTAGAAACCTCCTAAGCTTCTTTAAGGATAACTTTAAAGAGTAGCCAGAGGAAATATAGGCTACTATAGATAAATAAATACTCCAGTATTTACAAAATACTCTTCTTATCTATAGTATTAAGGTTAATATAAAAGGTAAATAGATTTACTAGACTCTTATAAACCTAATAAAGTAAGATAGGTTTATTCTATAAGTTAAGAAAGAAATTTAAGAAATAGTAAGAAAATTATAAAACTTCAAAATATTTATTCATAACTAACCAGACCTTCTTAAAGATATTATCTTTATCTAGTACATATATTTTACTTTCCAGAAATAATAATAAAAGGTAATCTATTAGGATTTTATAAAGCTTGATATTTATCCAGCTACCTTAAAAAACTAATTGAAAAGCATATCTTAAAAAATAGAGAGATCTATAATTATGTCGCTATTATTAGCAACAGATATAGTTTCTCAATAATAACGATAACTTAAATAACGAAGTTCTTAAAATAAATAAAATTAATAACCTCCTTATAACTAAAACGAACGGTATAAACTTCCTACCCTACACCCTATAGCTTCTTCTATATATATTGACTTTATAAATAATTATTAAGAGATTGAACCTCTTTCTATTAATATACTACTAGCTAAGAATATAACTAACCTCACAAAAATATATAACTTTAAGGTAAAGTATAGAGAAATTCTCTATAATATCTTTAAATTAAAAATCTATATTCTTAGAAATTCTATATAAAGTTAGATACTTCTAACTATATATAAGCTGGAGTTCTTTTAATTATATTAAATATTTAAGCTTTTAAATACTATTTTAACTACCTGAGTAATCTAATTAACCTTATAATATTTTATAATATAGTTCTCTATATTAAAAACCACTTTAAAAGTAATAATCGGTAATAGATTTATCTTACTAACTAGCATAATATAATATTTAGAAGTATTATGATTTATAAATAAAATGGAATAAAAAAAAAGTTATTTAAAATTCCTTTTACTAAGTTAATATTTTCTTAGAGGATCTTCCCTCTTAAATAGTATACTAATTTAAGCCTCTGAAACTATCTTTTAAGTATATACTGAGTAATATTAAGATATTAGTTAACCCTCTTTAGCTTTATAGTAATATATTAGAAAGTTTATATTTAATCATAATTTACTATTAGTATTACTATAAGTTTCCCTTCTCTAATATCTTAATATATACTTAAAGATACTGGTAATTATAAGGAATTCTTATCAATTAATATAAATTAATATTAACCTAACTGGATATATAACTTACCTTAAAGCTTTTACTGAGGATATAGATATAATAATTAAGAATACTTCTAAATATTATTTAGGGGAGGATATTACTTAACGTTAGCTTCCCTATATAGCTAATTTAATAAGAAGTACTATATATATAGTAAACCTGGTTGCTAATTAATAAGATACTTTCTTAAGGAAAGAAGAAACCTCTATAATTAATATAAGTTTAACTTCCATATAGTAGATATATTAATATCTACCTATTATTACTTCCTTATATAATTTAAGAAAGTAGAAAACTTAAATAATAACTTTAGAGATAGTTATAAAATTATTATTAAAGGTAATATAGTAATATATTATATTCAGAATTATTAGCTTAAGAATCAAACTAAGATTTTAAGTTCTTTAAGTAGCTTTTTAAATAACTTTATAACTTTCTATTTTAAAGAATAATCTATATTTCTAAATAGTTAAAAGATTATAAGGATCTTCCAGACTTAAGTAGTAACCTATTTTCTAACTAAAAAAGATAATATAACTAAGGAGATTACTATCTGAGTATTTATATTTATTCTTAAAGAATACTATTTAAATATAGTTTTCTAAGAGATATTACCTAACTTAGATACTACTAGTAATTTTATAGCTAGCTACTTTCAGTTTAATATTCTAAAATAAACTATTCTGTAAGGATATATACTCTATAGTCTGTATAGAGAGCTAGGATAGCTAGAATCACGTAATCTATAAGGCTTGAGGCTACTAGGTTTCCTATAGAATAAAAGCCCTCTTATAGTTACTACTAATTAGCTACACTAAGTTAAAATCTTATAACCTATAGAAACCTACTTTTGCTACTTTCTCTTTCCTTACTTAGGCTTTTAGCTACACTCTTATAATTTTTCAACTTCTACCTCTCTGAGGAAGTAAGACTGGAGTTTCAGTAATAGCTTCATAATAAATATCTACTAACTGATTAGTAACTATATTAAGAATAATCACGCTAGTAGTCTAAATACCTACAGTATCTAAAAATTTAGTATCTAAAAATACAGCCCCTGAAAATACACCTTCTGAAAACGCACCCTTAACCGGTAAGTATATAATAACCTCTATACTAACTATATTAATATAAGTAGCTGAAATAAGTAACTTAAGTAATATAGCTGCTAGTATAGTAATAGTAACTATAATAGTATTTATATACTTTCTTAAATAATAATTCTCCTTTATAGAGATTATAGTAGAATACCTCTCCAGTAGTATACTTATAGTAAGTTTAGTACTATTATTATTAGCTCTATCTGTAGCCTCTAAATATTAAGATTATTTAAGACCTCCTAGTTACCTCTATAGCTTTCTTTATAAAGAAGCTACTCTATATAAAATTGAGAATTAGCTAATAGTAATCTAAGATAGCTATACTCTACAGCTAGAAACTTTAGAGGTATAGAAGATTCAGTAAGCTATAACTAAACTATTATATAACTTACAGACTTAGTAATATAATTATTATTATACCTTACTAGACTTTTTATAGGCTAACTTTATAATATTCACTTACTACTTATTAACTAATCTTACTCTATAAAAACTATATTTCTATAGTATACTTTATATACTTTAGTATAATAGTTAGATATTCCCACTAAAGTTTTACACTAAATAGTTAGTAATCTATAGGTCTCTAGGAATTATTAGATTAGAAAAATCTTAACTTTATATATTTACCTTCTTCTACTACCTTAAAGCTAGAATATAGAGATATTTATAATATCAGAAGTTTAATAACTAACTACTGAGAGCTATAACTCTAGTAACTAAGTATCTCTAAGAGATATTATAGCCCCACGAGGATACTTTAAGTAGTATTATAGGAAAGACTACTAGCTATAATAATACTACTAGTTTAGTATATATATACTACAAAATAGTAAATAAGTTAACTTTAGCTAAAAAACTTTATCTTAAAGTTTAAATATATAAGGTTTATAGTAAGTTAGGCTATTTAATAGTTACTTATTACTAAAATAAGTTCTATATATACTACTAGAAACCTAACTACCTTATAAGAGTTTACCGTAACTATCTAGCTACTGAGAGCTTACTGCTAAAAAAGCCTTAAGGCTATACTAAGTCTGAAGCTGGAAGACTATTAGGATATAGTAGTAGTAACTTCTTTCTGGAAGTAAAGTAACTAGCGAATATCTACCTATACTTCAGTAGTCTGATTAACTATAGGAAGCCTTATATACCTAATTCACTATAAGATACCTCAGGGAGAAGGAATCAGACACTCTAGTGTTTACCTAAAAATATCCAGTTAATATACTGAAGAGGTTAAATATTCTAGTAATTACTTTAAGATATCTAGTTAATATACTAAAGCCTTATAGGTTAATATACTCACAGGGAGGCTTTATTAAGGGGTTATTAACCTTCTAGGTTAATATACTTATAGGAATAGTATAGATTAATATACTTATAGCTTTAATCTCTTCTGGTAATTACTTTAAGATATCCAGTTAATATACTAAAGTCTTATAGATTAGTATACTTACAGGGAGGTCTCACTAAGGGGTTATTAACCTCCCAGGTTAATATACCTATAGGAATAGTGTAGGTTAATATACTTATAGCTTTAATCTCTTCTTATAATCACTTAAAGTCTCTCATTTTAACTAGTATTTTAACTATTATTTTAACTATTATTTATCTGTTATTTTATCTTTATATTCTAAGCTACTGCCGAACGGTTGGTAAAATTATATATTAAAAGTAACTATATAGTATTTTTAAGCTTTAGGGCCTAAGGCTTTTAAAGGGGGGGATAATTATAAGGATATATACCCTATAGTCTATATAGAGAGCTGGGATAGCTAGGATTATATAACCTATAGGGCTTAAGGCTACTAAGCCTCCTATAGGATAAAAGCTTTCTTATAGCTACTACCAGTTAGCTACACTAAGTTAAAATCTTATAACTTATAGAGACCTACTTTTACTGCTTTCCCTTCCCTTACCTAAGCCTTTAGCCACACTCTTATATATTCTTTCCTCTTTTCTCTTAAAAGCTTCCAGAGGAAAATTAATATCTATTTATTTCAGGTAAAGTAAATCTATAAAGATAATAGATATAGTTAATATATTTATACTGCTTAATATAATAATATTCTATATACTTCCTTATAAAATCTTATAATAATATTCTATATACTTCCTTATAAAATCTTATTTTCATTATATCTTACTGATATAGATTACCTTAGTATTACCTTTAATAATATTCGGAACTAGTTATATTAGATTAAGAAGGTTATTCTAATTATATATATATATAGAAAAATCTATAGATATTATTTACTAAGGAGGAAATACTTACTTCCTTATATCTGATAGAGATTAAATCCAGAAACTTTATTATTACTTTAGATATCTATTTATTATACATTTCTAAGAGGTTTCCTATAAAACTGAGTATCCAGTTAAATAAGAAGCTTTTATAACTTTAACAAATACTACTATTAGTATTAAATATATAATATTACCTCCTCTTAATTTAAGTTTACTCTCTATAGTAATAGTAATTTTAACTTTAAGATTATTATTAATATCTTTTACGTTAAGGGTAACCACCCTATTCTTTATATTATTAATATAACTATAGCTTTTGATACTACTTAATTTCTACCTAATATTTCAGTAAGACTAATATAGAGAATCCTTAAAATATACTAAATAAATACTTACCTAGATTCACCTAATGTTATTTCTACTAATATTAAAATAAACTTCCAATCTAAAGATCTTCACTCAAAAGCTAAAATAATAAGCTTAACTATTAGAATTATATCTATTAAGATATATAATAATATTAGTAAAGTAGAATATTACTATATCCTCCTCTATTAAATATATAAAGTCCACCACTAAAAGTATCTCTTATTATTCTAAGAGTATTATCTTCAGGCTACTTATAAGTTAATAAATAATACCGCTAGCCTAAATAATTTTATATTTATACTTCTTATCTTTGGAGTTTACCTCTAACTTACTAAAAGCTTTATTTTATCTCCAAAGATAATTCTATAAATATAGATAATTTAAAAAGTAACTAAGGCTATTTATTATACGTGTATAAAAAGAAGAGTTAATAATGCTGCAGCTATCTATAATAAACCTAATACTTCTTAAGTTATAAGTTTCCCACTATAGGTTTTTGTTTATATATAGTAAGAAAAGAAAGAATAGTAAGGCTTTTTTTACTTACTTACTATCTATAGTAATATATATATTATTAATCATCCTTGTAATTCTTAAACGTTTCACTTAACTACTATAAAAATATAATATAAAAATAATAGTATATCTCTCTAACTAGATATTTTAGTAGAAGTATAGAAATACTTTAACTATAAATATAATAGCGGCAATACTAATAAGGCTGGAGATTTCTCTTAGAAAGTCTTAACTACCTTAATTTTACTTCCTATTATCCTTAAACCTCTAAATACTCTAAAGATACTAAAAGATAAAAATATTCTTTCTCCTTATATTAAAAGTAATATACTGTCACCTTTCAATAACAATAAGTATACTAAATATTAGGGAATAATAAAGCTATTTCTTAAATTCTTAAAAGTTATATTTAACCGGAAAAACCTATTTTTTAATAAAAAAGTAACTAAAGAATTAATTTTTCGCCTTCCTTATAGTTAAGAAAGAAGCTTATTTAACCCTCTTTAAATTCCTTCACTAAAAAGAAATTATTACTACTTTTAGCCTTCCCTTAAAAAGTTAATAAAGTAGAAAATGGAAAGTATTATTAGTAATAATATACTTTAGATTATCCAGTATAATTCCATTTTCTATAAAGATTATACTATCTTTAAATCTTAAATTATTAATAAATTAAAAATAGAAAAAGAAACTAAGTATATAAGAAATTGAAGTTTCTAAATCAGGGTTTCAGAAATAATAGAAAACTTATAATTCTTACTTAACCTTCTATAATTTAGAAAAGTAGCTAAAAATTAATTATAGCTCTTATCTCTACGTTAATAAAAAGAAAATTTCCTCCTCTAACTAAAAGATATTATTTGAACTTACATTTAGGCTAAAACCAAACTTATAAAATATATTATAGCTAAATTACCTATCCACCTTAAAAGCTAATATCCTCCAGAATATATAATAATAATTATCAAACTACTTTCTAACTTAGCTAAGGTTAATACCTACTAATAGGTAATATACTTAAAATACTATAAAGAATAGTTATATATAGAAATATCTACCTATAGCTTTTACCTCCTTATCTCTTAATCTAATAATAAGATATTTAGCGTAATTAGTATATAAACTAATAATATCCTTAGTCTTTCTAATACTATTTTTACTTAATAAGAGGATAAAGAAATAGCAAAAGTCTTCCTTATAATAAAGTCTAAAATCTTCCTTATAAAGTTAATATTACTGGTATTTAACGGTAATATACTCTCCCTCTAAGGTAAAAACCTCCTTCTGAAATAGGAAAGTTAAGGCTATAAGTTTACTATTATTAATATCCTCACGAATTCTAAGATACTTAAAAAAGCTATATTAAATAATATATATATAAAGTATATCTTACCTTAATCTACTAGCTTAAAATACTTTTTAATTTCTCACGCGTAATATAATAATAATAACCTTCCGGTAATAATACTATCAGCCTTAATATGTATATTAAATAGCAAATAAAACACTTAGATTAAAGGTTAACCTTTATTTCTCTTATTCTCTCCAAGGTATATCTTTATACTTTCATAAATAGCTTCTTTATTAACAATATTAACTTATTATCTTAACTGGAATTTATAATAATTCTAAACTAAAGGATAACTACTAGTAAAGGTAAATTTATAATCTAAGGTAACCTTATTTATTACTTATTAACTAAAAGTAAAAAAGTAACTAGAAATATACTAACCTTAGAGATCTATACTATAATTACCAGTATAAACTTTATATATAATATTATTATACTTTTATAAAAGATTATGAATTATTATAATCTTTCTTCAATCTCTAAAATTATCTATACTAACTTATACTTATTATATTATATCTTATAAAGCTTAATATTATAAAAGAGAAGAAGCTTATAATTAATATTATAACCTAAAGGTAATTATATAAGTATTAAGAATTCTATAAGGTATAGTAAACTAACAGTAAGAATAATCTTACTGATATCTTTACTAACACCTCCCCCAACTATATTCCGGAGAGATTTATTAATATAAATAACGTAATAGTTTATATAGAGAAATACATTACTTATTTAAAATAAAAGGAGGAAATTCGGAAGGTTATTAGTTAAAAGATATAAATTATTTAACTAATCTTATCTTATATATACAAATATAAAATATTATAGTTAAAAGGTAAAAAGAAAGTTTATTAGTATCAGTAATATAATAGCTATAAAGCTATTAGGGCCCTATAGTATATTGCCTATATAATATAGCCTAGTGGCGGAAACCAGCTATTAGTAACAACTAGGTACCAGTTATTACCACCCGCTAGGTATTTAGTAACTAATTACCTAGAATACCTAAATCTAACCTACATATAGTCTATAAGCTAGACACTATAAGTATTAATATCTCTAACTCTATTAGCATACCGTACATAATAATATATATAATATACCTTCCCCTAATAGAACTAATATTAAGTATATTAGTAATATACTTAAGGGAGGCGCGGATAGCTTGCTTTCTATTGCGACTATTAGTGGATATATTGCCCCCTGAAGTATAACTTCAGCCCTTCCACCCCCCGCTCTATAGGGTTGAATATCACAACTGGGGGCATAATTATCCATAATAACAGGTAACTTTATTACTATTTAAACTAGTTGTAAGCTAGTATTAGCTTAAATACTATTGCTGGATATATTATACAGTTAAAATTATATATAGGGTAAAGAGCTTAGATACCACTACCGGTATAAAGTAAAAGTAACTAAGTAATATACTTAAATACTAATACTATAGCTTAGAGAAGAATTTTACTATATAATTAATAAACTTTTATAATTACTTTAGTATTATATATGATCTCTATCCCTGGTAAGTGGCTACTATATGTTATAATATACTTCAGTTCGCCAAGCTTAAATAACTTACTATAAGGATAGTAAGTAAAATATCATTTTAGAAGTAGCAAAATACTATATATAAAACTTAAATAGTTAGTTATACTTTATCTATTATAGAGGCACTTTAGATTAAGAATCTTATACTTTTATTAGCCTACTAACTAATTAAACTATATACCTAATGCTATATACCTATAGTGCATAGTGAATTAAATATAGTTCTACTAAATAGAATTATTTTAGCAATTATAGAGGCTATATAGTAACTTCCTGAAATCCTTTATTAAGGGAAAGTTAACTGTAAAGTATTTAATACTATCTTGGAGGCTATAGATAATAATTTAAACTTTCAAGATAGCAAAGAATACTTTAATAGCTTGAATAAACCTCTATACGGTTTTAAGTATAGTAGAAATGACCTACTTTCACGCTATTATTATATATATTTACTACTTATATATAGAGGTTAGGTATTAAATACTCTAATTAAGGAGAAATTTAGATAATAAATAGCTTTAAATTTAAACCTTTTAAAGGGAGTTTAAGGTTTTAGATAGAAGTACCTATGTAGTTAACCTTCCAGCTAAAGTAACTATAGTATTATATAGTAAGCCTACTATATAGAGGAATTTTAGTAATATTCTCTATAAAACTTGTTTATTCTTAATTGAGGGATCTAAGTTTACATGTTTCAAGATATTAAATACTTTATAATTCTCTAAGAAGCTTTCTCTAGAGATTATATTTAGTATAATATTAAGCTAGTATCTATTAAAAGCTATAAAGATAGTAAGATTTATATTATAATTATAGAAGGGAAGAAAGCTAAATTATATTGTTATAATATTACTTTCTATATCTCTCTAGCTATAAATTATATCCTTTTTTAGTAGTTATAAAAGTAAGGTTACTAGTGGGATATTAGGTTAAGTTACCACTTTTAATTATAAAGAAGTAACTACTTAGAGATTATAGCTATTTATATTTAATATAACTCATAAGTTCTTAAATACTATTCATCTTACAAGAGATTAAATACTTCAGTAGTATAATTAGTATAATATAAGCTTTCTTCTAGATACTATTACTATTAGAGATATATTATAGAAACTATTTAAAGCCCCTAAAAGGTAATAAATAACTTTAATACTGGCAGCTAGGGTATTCTAGAAGACAGCCTCTTAGCTATCTTATTTTAGTTATATATAATATTTATATTACTAATAGTTACTTAAAGTATAATAAATATTAATTTACTTAGGGGATATATAAAGCTTACGGTATTAATAAGGTAAAATAAATATTTGCTATATAAAGTGTAAAAATACCTTATATACTGCCTCTGGAGAGTATGATATATTTAACATTCACCCTTATTACTAAATCTATAGTAGCTATATCTTTTCTTTAATATTTACAGATAAAATTACTAACTATTTATAGGATTTTAATTTTATAGATTATACTGAAGTTCTTATAACTACAGAGTTTAAGAACTTTATTTTACTTCTTAAATACTAGTATAACATTAATATTAAGGTTTTTAAGTATAATAACTAGATTCCTAAATATGAGAGGCTAAAAGCTACTCTAATAGCTTGAAGTATTTACTTTAAGTTATCTATACTATATATATAAAGTTAGAATAAAGATATAGAGTATATTAAAGCTATTATTAAGGCTTACGTAAGAATTATAAGGTAAGAAAGTAAACAACCTTATAGTTTCTAGCTTAAAACCTTATAAGTAACGGTATTTCTTTATAATTATATACTAATAAGCTTTTTAGGCTAGCGAATATTATATCAGAGACTTTATAAAGTTACGTAAAAAGATAAAATTATAAGGTTAAATATAGCTTACCTTCATATATATAGCTGTAAGTATTTTACTTTTACTATAAATATGTAACTTAAGTATAACTACCTTACCTACCCTAAGGAACATACTTTTATTAGCTTTTTGGTTAGCTATATTCCAACTAACCAGTTTCAGATATAGAGTTCTTTATAAAATAAGGTTACTATAACTTATAATATCTTTTTTAATAAGATAATATTTTTTAATAAACGTCTAGCCTCTCTATAAGATAATTTCAAGAAGTATAATTTTAATCAGGTTTCTTGTTAGTTATAAAAGTAATTAGCTATAGTAAAGCTATATAAAGTTAACTTAAATACTTACTTAAGCTGAAGTAAAAAACCTGATAAGATAATTTATACTAAAAATATAGAGGGTAGCTATAAGAATTTAAGGTTTTATATTTATATTATAGCTAACTTTAAGCTTTCTAAAGCTTTATATAAAATAATAGAGTTTATATTATTAACCTCTCTAAAGTTACCTACTGTATTTATTAGTTTCACTAGGGGAGGGTATATTATATATGTTATTATATATAGTATACTAATAGGGTTAAAGATATTCATATTTATAGTATATAGCCTATAGGCTATATATAGGCTAGATCTAGATACTCTAGGTAATTAGTTACTAATTACCTAGCAGCTAGTAATAACTAGTAGCTAGTTATTATTAGTAGTAGTAATTTCCGCTATAGAGTTATATTATATAGTTAGTATACTGTAGGATCCTAATAGCCTTATAGCTATTATGTTACTAATACTAATAAACTTCCTTTTTACCTTATAATTATAGTATATTATATCTCTATATATAAGATAAAGTTAATTAAATAATTTATATCCTTTTCACTAAATAACTTTTTAAAACTACTTCTTTTATTTTAAATGGATAATCTATCTCTCTATATAAACTATTATATTATGTATATTAATAAATCTCTCTAGGATATAGTTTGGGAATCTTTTAGTAAAGATATTAGTAAAGTTATCTTTACCGTTAATTTACTATATCTTATAGAGTTCTTAGAAGTTATATAATTATCTTAAAACTATAATATTTATTATAAGCTTTTTTACTTTTTTATTATTAAACTTTATAAGATACTTAAATAATAAGTATAAGGTAAAATAAATAATTATAGGAATAAAAGGAAAGTTAAAATAAATTATAATTCTTTATGAAGATATAGTAATAGTATATATAAAGTTAATACTAGCAACTATAATATAAATCTCTAAGGTAAATATACTTCCAGTTACTTTTTTACTTTTAGTTAAAAAGTAATAAACTAGATTACCTTAAATTATAAACTTACTTTTACCAGTAGCTATCTTTTAGCTTAGGATAATTATACATTTTAGTTAAAATAATAAGTTAATATTACTAGTGAAGAAGCTATCTATAAATATATAAAGGTATATTTTAGAGAGGTTAAGAGGAATAAAAGTTAACCTTTAATTTAAATATTCTATTTACTATTTAATATACTTATTAAGTATAGTGATATTATTACCGAAGGCTTATTATTATTATATAGTATATAAGAGGTTAAAAATACTTTAGACTGGCAAATTAAAATAATATATACTTTATATATAGATTATTTCATATAGCTTTTTCCAAGTATCTTAAGGTCTATAAAGATATCAATAATAGTAAGCATATAACCTTAGTCTTTTTACTTAAGAAGGAGATTTTCACCTTAAAGGAGAAATATACTACTATTAAATACTAGTAGTATTAACTTTATTAGGAAGACTTTAGATTTTACTATAAGGAAAACTTTTACCAGTTTTTTATTCTCTTATTACGTAAAAATAGTACTAAAATATAAAAGTATAGCTAAAAGCCTAGGTAAGGGAAGGGCATATAGTATTTAAAGGTAGGTCTCCGTAGGTTGTAAGGTTTTAACTTAGTAGGCTAACTGGTGGTAGCTATAAGAGGCTTTTATCCTATAGTAGCTTCAGACCCTATTGGTTACATAATCCTAGCTATCCCGGCTCTCTATATAGGCTATAGGGAACTATATTCTTACAATTATCCCCCCCTTTAGAGGCCTTAGCCTCCAAGGTCGGTAAATGCTATATAGCCCCACGTTTTCGATATATAACTTCGCCGCATATTCACTAATAGTTCTGATATTTAATATGAAATAATAGACAAATAACAGTTAAAGGAACTGTTAAAATAGTTGAAATAACAGTTAAAATAGTAGTTAAAAAAACAGTTAAAAGAATAGTTAAAATAATAGTTAAAAATAACAGTTAGAATAATTAAAATAGTTAAAATAAATTATCCTACAGCTTAATTAGATTATAAAGTTTCTAATAGCAAATTAGGCTAATTAGGGTAAAGCTTAATTTTTTAGGTACTATTAAGGTATCTAACCTCTTTCTATTATACTAAAAGCTTTATAAAACCTCTCTAGCAGCAGAATACTAGTATATATACTAATAATATAACTTTTTAGATAAACTAACTAAGGTATCTAACCTCTTCCTATTATACTGGAGGCTTTATAAAATATCTCTAATAGTAGAATACTAATATTATCGGTAGCGTAATAGCTATAAAGCTATTAGAGCTCTATAGTATGCCGACTATATAACGTAACCTAGTAGCAGAGACTACTAACACTAGTAACAACTAGCTACTAGTTATCACTAGCTACTAGGTAATTAGTAATTAATTACCTAGAATATCTAGATCTAGCCTATATATAGCTTATATACTATATATTATAAATATTAATATCTTTAACTCTATTAGTATACTATATATAATAATATATATAATATACTTTCCTCTAGTGAAACTAATATTCATAAGTAGTTAATCTTACTATTATTATTTACTTCAGATTAGGAAAATTTATTCAGGCAGAAATAATAATAAAAGATTATTAAATCTAACTTAAAGTAAATCTACTAATCTCTTAATCTATTTAGATATTCTTAATAATAATATCTTACCTAACTTAAAGTAAGATAATATCTTTTTAAAAGTTATTTTAATATATCTTAATTCCGATCGCTAGATACTTATTTATACTTAAAATTAACTTACAGAAGAAATTCTAAATATACCTTATATAAGTATATTAATTAAATATCTTTATTATAAGATTTACTAGACTTCTATAATAAAGGGATTTATAGTATTCTAAGTTTCTCTAAATTTCCTTATATTTCTCTTCTTCTTTCCTATATCCTTATATCTTCTTCCCTCTCTTTCCTTATCTAACTAATAGATAGTTTCCCTCTCTGAAATTAAATTTTATCTATATAATATTAATAAATAGAATTAGTAAATAGTAAAAAAAAAGTCTTCTATCTTTCCCCTTTCTCTCTCTTCTAATTGATATTTCTTTATACTTCCCCTATAATTAGAGAATAATAAGTAAATTATCTAAATTAGTAAAACTTCTTAGAAGGTTTTTTAAAAACTTTAGTATATTAAGTAATATAAGTAATAGAATCTCTTTAAAAGTAAGAATACTAATAAAACTAAAGCTCCTTCTTAATATTAAGACTTTTAGTAAATAAAAAAAAATTAATCTAACTATAAAGTACAATGCTAACTAAAAGAATAACTAAATTGTATAAATTATAGAAATATGTATCTATAATTATATTTTTAGTAGAAATCTCTTAAATTTCTTTAAAGATAATTTTAAAAACTAGCTAGAGGAGATATAGACTATTATAGATAAATAACTACCCCAGTTTTATATAATATCCTTATTATCTATAATATTAAGGTTAATATAAAAAGTGAAGAGATTTACTAAATTATTATAAACTTAATAAAATAAGATAAATTTATTCTATAGACTAAGAAAGAAGTCTAAAATATAGTAATAAAGTTATAAAACTTCAAAATACTTATTGATAACTAACTAGACTTCCTTAAAGATATTATTTGCACCCAGTAGATATATTTTACTTTCCAGAAGTAGTAATAAAAAGTAATATATTAAGATTTTATAAAGCTTAATATTTTTCTAGCTGCTTTAAGGATTTAGTTCTAAAGGGTATCTTAATAAACTGAAAGATCTATAATCCCTCTATTTTTATTAGTAATAGAAATAGTATCTTAATAATAAGGATAATTTAAATAATAAGACTTTTAAGATGAATAAGATTAATAACTTCTTTATAACTAAGACTAACAGTATAAACTTCTTACTTCACCTTCTGTAATTTCTCTTTTATTTATTAGTTTTATAAATAAACACTAAGAGACTAAAGTCCTCCCTATAGATATACTAATAACTAAGAATATAACTAATTTCACAAAAATATATAATTTTAAGATAGAATATAGAGAAGCTTTCTATAATATCTTTAAATTAAAGATCTATATCTTTAGAGACTATTTTCTAAAGTTAGATATATCTAATTATATATAAGCTAGAGTTTTGTTAATTATATTAAAAAACCAGGCTTTTAAATATGACTTTAACTATTTCAGTAATTTTCTTTATTCTATAATATTTTATAATATAGTTCTCTATATTAAGAATTATTTTAAAAGTAATGAGAATTAATAGGTTTACCTTACTAACTAGTATAATATAATATTTAGAAGTATTATTACTAATAACTAAAATAAGATAAAAAAGGAGGTATTTAAGATCCTTTTTACTAAACTAATATATATTTAGAGAACCTTCCCTCTTAAATAATATCTTAATTTTAGTTTCTAAAATTACCTTTTAAGTATATACTAAAAAGTTCTAAAATACTAGCTAGCTTTCTTTAGTTTTATAGTAATATATTAGGAAGTCTGTAACTAATTATAATCTATAGTTAGTATTATTATAAGTTTCTTTTTTATAATATCCTAATATATACTTAAAGATACTAATAATCCTAAAGGATCCTTATTAATTAGTATAAATTAATATTAAACTAACTAGATATATAATTTACCTTAAAGTTTTTATTAAGAATATAAGTATAGCTATTAAGGATACTCCTCAGTATTATCTAGAGGAGAGTGCTACTTAACTTCTTTTACTTTATATAGCTAATTTAATAAAAAATACTATATATATAGTATATCTAGTTACTAATTAATAAGATATCCCTTAAGGAGAGAAGAAACTTCTATAAATAATATAAATCTAACTTCTATATAGTAAATATATTAGTATTTACTTATAACTATTTTCTTATATAATACAAGGAAATAGAAAGCTTAAATTATAACTTTAGAAATATCTATAGAATTATTATTAAAAATAATATAGTAGTATATTACTTTTAAGACTATTAGCTTAGGAAATAACCTGAAATATTAAATCCTCTAAGTAATCTTTTTAAATAACCTTATAATATCTTACTTTAAAGAATAACCTACACCTCTAGATAGTTAAAAGATTATAAGGATCCTCTAGAACTAAGTAGTAACTTATACTCTAACGAAAGAAGATAATATAACTAAAGAGATTATTATTCTAATATCTATATTTATCCTTAAAAAATACTTTTTAGATATAGCTTTCTAAAGAAATTTACTTAATTTAGATACTACTAACTACTTTATAGTTAGCTACTTTCAGTTTAATACTCCAAAATAAACTATCTTTCCCTCTATTCTCTTAAAAACTTCTGGAGGAGGATTAATTTCTATTTATTTTAGAAGAGGTAAATTTATAAAAATAATAGATATAGTTAATATACTTATATTATTTAGTATAATAATATTCTATATAGTTTCTTATAAAACTTTCTTTCTACTATACCTCACTAATATAGATTATCTGTTAGTTTATAACTAGTGACGTAAAAATGTCGTAAATTGATTGATTGTAATGTAACTATTCCGTACTTGTTCTTGTATTCTGTATGTTTTTATCTAGGTTTTCGGCGTGTGGGCTATAGCCTATATGCGTACAAATAGGGGCTGTATAGGCTATATAGCTGTATGGGTGCGTAGGCTCTAGCCTACGTACGTACGAATGGAGGCTATATAGACCGTATAGGCTAAACGGCCCGACTATTTACCCGACGTAGCTATAGTATTAATAGCTCTATAGGCTACGAAAATAGCTATGAAAATAGCTACGAAAATAGCTATTAAAATAAACTGATATTAGCGGCTTTTTGTTTATATTATAGTAATGTTAAAGTCTACTGAAAAACTATATATTAAATATATCCTTTTTAGATTACCTCCTTTAACTTCTAAAGTTATTACCTATCTGTTCCTCTATATAATTATAGTAGTTATATTGATTGCTGGGATCTCTTTATATAGATATTAGAGATTGGGGGAGTGTAGGGTTTTATTTGAGGTATTTACTTTTAGAAAAGAGGCTGTAGAGTGTAAGGTTGTTATTATTGAATACTGGAGACTACGTAAGGGAAGTCTATAGTGTTACTATAAGAGGTTATTGTTAAATACTAGAGGCTACATAATAGAGGCTTATAGTATTACCTTGAGGGGTTATTATTACTGAATACTAGAGACTATATAAGGGAGGCTTATAATATTACCTTAAGAGGGGTAATATTATATATTTTCTAGTAGTCTCTTAAGGTTATTATTAATACTAGAGACTATATAAGGGAAGCTTATAATATTAGTATTACCTTAAGGGGTTAAGAGGTAATATTTTATACTTTCTGGTAGTTTCTTAAGATTATTATTTATATAGAGGCTATAGGAGAGAGTATTTCTTATTATTTTTAGGAAGTTTCTAAGAGTAATATATAGAAGCTATAAGAGAGATTATTTTTATTAATAATCTTATTACTTTATTTTAGTGCTTACTATCTTAATTTAGTGTTAATTAAAGTTATCTTTTATTATATAATAAATTCAATATCATATTAAGTAAATAGGTTATTATAAGGTTATCTTTATTTCTATTTCTATTGTGGGTATAGTATTAATAATTTCTCTTGGGGTTTTCTTTAAATAATAGATATAAAATAACGTTAAGTTAACTTATTATTATAAAGTTATCTCTACTTCTGTTTCTATTATAAGTATAATATTAATAGTCTTTGGATAGTATATAGTTATAATAGCTTTAAGTTACCTGTTTCTACTTAGAAGCTGTCTATAGGGTCTCTTGAAGGTATTATAGCTTTATCTCTTTCGATATTCTTTATTATAATAGTAAAAAACTACTAATTAGTATTAGTTTATAACTAGTAATATAAAAATGTTGTAAATTGATTAATTATAATATAACTATTTTATACTAGTTCTTATATTCTGTATGCTTTTATCTAGGTTTTCAGCGTATAAGCTATAGCCTATATACGTATAAATAGGAGCTATATAGGCTATATAGTTATATAGGTCCGTAAGCTCTAGCTTATATGCGTATAAATAGAGACTATATAGGCTATATAAGCTAAATAGCCTAACTATTTACTTAACGTAACTATAGTATTAATAGCTCTATAGGCTATAAAAATAGCTATAAAAATAGCTATAAAAATAACTATAAAAATAGCTATAAAAATAGTTATTAAAATAAACTAATATTAGTAACTTTTTATTTATATTATAGTAATGTTGAAGTCTCCTGAAAAACTATATACTAGATATATATTCTTTAGATTATTACTTTTAATTTCTAAAGTTATTATTTATCTGTTCCTCTATATAATTATAGTAGTTATGTTAATTACTAGGATCTCTTTATATAGATATTAGAGATTAGGAGGATATAGAATTTTATTCAAGATATTCACTTTTAGAAAAGAGTCTGTAGGGTGTAAGGTTGTTGTTATTGAATGCTGGAGACTATATGAGAGAGGTCTATAGTGTTACTATAAGAGGTTATTATTAAATACTGGAGGCTATATAATAGAGGCTTACAGTATTACTTCGAAAGATTGTTATTACTAAACGCTAGAGACTATATAAGGGAGATCTATAGTATTACCTCAAGAGGGGTAATATTATATACCCTCTGTCAGTCTCTTAAGGTTGTTGTTAGAACTAGAGACTATATGAGGGAGGTTTATAGTGTTAGTATTACCTTAAGGAGTTAAGAGGTAATATTATATACCCTCTAGTAGTCTCTTAAGATTATTATTTATATAGAAGCTATAAGAGAGAGTTTTTTTATTATTCTTAAGGAGCCTCTGAAAGTAATATATAGAGACTATAAGAGAGGTTATTTTTATTAATAATCTTATTACTTTATCTTAATACTTCTTATTTTAATTTAATATTAATTAAAGTTGACTTTTGTTATATAATAGATATAATATAATATTAAGTAAATAGGTTATTATAAGATTATCTTTACTTCTGTTTCTATTGTAAGTATAGTATTAATAATTTCTCCCAGGATTTTCTTTATATAATAGATATAAAATAACGTTAAGTTAACCTGTTATTATAAGGTTATCTCTACTTCTGTTTCTATTATATATATAATATTAATAGTCTTAAGGTAATATATAGTTATAATAGCTTTAAGGTACCTATTTCTACTTAGAAGCTGTCTATAAGGTCTCTTAAAGATATTATAGTTTTATCTTTTTAGATATTCTTTACTATAGTAGTAAAAAACTACTAATTAGTATTGGTTTATAATTAGTAATATAAAAATATTATAAATTAATTAATTATAACGTAATTATCCTATACTAATTCTTATATTCTGTATATTTGTATGTAGACTTTCAGTATATAAGTTATAGTTTATATATATATAAATAGAGGCTATATAAGCTATATAGCTATATGGGTGTATAGGCTCTAGCTTATATACGTATAAATAGAGGCTATATAAGCTATATAAGCTAAATAGCCTAACTATTTACCTAATATAACTAGAATATTAGTAGCTTTATAGGCTATAAAAATAACTATAAAAATAGCTATTAAAATAAACTAATATTAGTAGTTTTTTATTTATATTATAATAATGTTAAAGTCTCCTAAAAACTATATACTAAATATATCTTTTTTAGATTACCTCTTTTGATTTCTAAAGTTATTATCTATCTATTCCTCTATATAATTGTAGTGGTTATATTAATCGCTAGGATCCCTTTATATATATATTAGAAATTAGGGGGATATAGAATTTTATTTAAAATATTTACTTTTAGAAAAGAAGCTATAAGTTGTGAGGTTATTATTATTTAATGCTAGAGACTATATAAGGGAGGTTTATAGTATTACTATAAGAAGTTATTATTAAACACTAAAAGCTATATAATAAAAACTTACAGTATTACCTTGAGGGGTTATTATTACTAAATACTAGAGACTATATAAGGGAGGCTTACAGTATTGCCTCAAGAGGGGTAATATTATATATTCTCTAGTAGTCTCTCGAGGTTATTATTAACACTGGAAACTACGTAAGGGAAGCCTACAGTATTAGTGTTACCTTAAGGGGTTAAGAGGTAATATTATATATCTTCTAGTAGTCTCTCAAGATTATTATTTATATAGAAGTTATAGGAGAGGATATTTTTTATCATTTTTAGGGAGCCTCTAAAAGTAATATATAGAAGCTATAGGAGAGGTTATTTTTATTAATAATCTTATTATTTTATGTTAGTGCTTACTGTCTTAATTTAGTATTAATGAAAGTTATTTTTTGTTATATAATAGATATAATATAATATTAAGTAAATAAGTTATTATAAGGTTATCTTTACTTCTGTTTCTATTATAAGTATAGTATTAATAATTTCTCTCGGGGTTTTCTTTATATAATAGACATAAAATAACGTTAAGTTAACTTGTTATTATAAGGTTATCTCTACTTCTATTTCTATCGTGAGTATAATATTAATAGTCTTAGGGTAGTATATAGTTATAATAGCTTTAAGTTACCTATTTCTACTTAGAAGCTATCTATAGGATCTCTTAAAGATATTATAACTTTATCTCTTTAGATATTCCTTACTATAGTAGTAAAAAACTACTAATTAGTATTAGTTTATAACTAGTAATATAAAACTATTATAAATTAATTAATTATAACGTAACTATTTTATACTAATTTTTATATTCTATATATTTTTATTTAGGTTTTCGGCGTGTAGACTGTAGCTTATATACGTATAAATAGAGACTATATAGACTATATAGCTATATAGATATATAGACCCTAACTTTCATATATACAAATAGAGGCTATATAAGCTATACAGACTAAATAGCTTAACTATTTACCTAACGTAACTATAGTATTAATAGCTTTATAGGCTACGAAAATAATTATAAAAATAACTATAAACATAGCTATTAAAATAAACTAATATTAGTAGCTTTTTATTTATACTATAGTAATATTAAAGTCTCCTGAAAAACTATATACTAAATATATCTTTTTTAGATTACTTTTTTTAACTTCTAAAGTTATTATTTATCTATTCTTTTATATAATTATAGTGGTTATATTAATCGCTAGGATCTCTTTATATAGATATTAAAGATTGGGAGGATGTAAGACTTTATTTAAAGTATTTACTTTTAGAAAAGAAGCTATAGAATATAAGATTATTATTATTAAATACTAGAGACTATATAAGGGAGGTTTATAGTGTTACTATAAGAGGTTATTGTTAAATACTAGAGGCTACATAATAGAGGCTTATAATATTACTTTAAGGGGTTATTATTACTAAATACTGGAGACTATATAAGGGAAGCTTATAATATTACCTTAAGAGGGGTAATATTATATACTCTCTAGCAGTCTCTTAAGGTTATTATTAATACTAGAGACTATATAAGAGAGGCTTATAACGTTAGTATTACCTTAAGGAATTAAGAGGTAATATTATATATCCTCTAGTAGTCTCTCGAGATTATTATTTATATAGAAGCTATAGGAGAGGATACTTTTCATTATTTTTAGGGAGCCTCTAAAAGTAATATATAGAAACTATAGGAGAGATTATTTTTATTAATAATCTTATTATTTTATCTTAATACTTACTATCTCAATTTAATATTAATTAAAGTTATCTTTTATTATATAATAGATATAATATAATATTAAGTAAATAGATTATTATAAAGTTATCTTTACTTCTATTTCTATTATAAATATAGTATTAATAATTTCTCTTAGGATTTTCCTTATATAATAAATATAAAATAACGTTAAGTTAACTTATTATTATAAAGTTATCTCTACTCCTATTTCTATTTTAAGTATAGTATTAATAGTCTTAAGGTAGTATATAGTTATAATAGCTTTAAGTTATCTGTTTCTACTTAGAAGCTGCCTGTAGGATCTCTTGAAGGTATTATAACCTTATCTCTTTAGATATTCCTTACTATAGTAGTAAAAAACCACTAATCAGTATTAGTTTATAACTAGTAACGTAAAAATATCGTAAATTAATTAATTATAATATAACTGTTCCATACTAATTCTTATATTCTGTATATCTTCATCTAGGTTTTTAGTGTGTAGGCTATAGCCTACATATATATAAATATAAACCATATAGGCTATATAGCCGTATAGGTACGTAAGCTCTAACCTACATACGTATAAATTGAGGCTATATAGGCTATATAAGCTAAACAGCCTAACTATTTACCTAATATAGCTATAGTATTAATAGCTCTATAAGCCACGAAAATAGCTATGAAAATAGCTACGAAAATAGCTATTAAAATAAACCAATATTAGCGGCTTTTTATTTATACTATAGTAACATCAAAGTCTCCTGAAAAGCTATATACTAAATATATCCTTTTTAGATTACCTCCTTTAACCTCTAAAGTTATTAGCTATCTATTCCTCTATATAATTATAGTAATTATATTAATCACTAGGATCTCTTTATATAGACGTTAGAGATCGGGAGGATATAGAACTTTATTCGAAGTATTTACTTTTAGAAAAAAGACTATAGAGCGTAAGGTTATTATTATTAAATACTAGAGACTATATAAGGAAAATCTACAGTATTACCATGAGAAATTATTATTAAATACTAGAGACTATATAATAGAAACCTATAGTATTACCTTGAGAGGTTATTATTACTAAACGCTAGAGACTATATAAGGGAGGCTTATAGTGTTGCCTCGAGAGAGGTAATATTATATACTCTCTAGTAGTCTCTCGAGGTTATTATTAACGCTAGAGACTACGTAAGGAAGGTTTATAGCGTTACTATAAGAAGTTATTATTAAACGCTGGAGGCTACATAATGAGGCATACAGTATTACCTCGAGGGGTTATTATTACTAAATACTAGAGACTATATAAGGGAGGCCTATAATATTACCTTAAGAGAGGTAATATTATATACCCTCTAGTAGTCTCTTAAAGTTATTATTAACGCTAGAGACTATATAAAGAAAGCCTACAGTATTAGTATTACCTCGAGAGGTTAAGAAGTAATATTATATACCCTCTAGTAGTCTCTCAAGATTATTATTTATATAGAAGCTATAGGAGAGGATACTTTTTATTATTCTTAGGAAGCTTCTAAGAGTAATATATAGAAGCTATAAGAGAAATTATTTTTATTAATAATCTTATTACTTTATCTTAACGCTTACTACCTCAATTTAATATTAATTAAAAGTATCTTTTATTATATAAAAGATATAATATAATATTAAGTAAATAGATTATTATAAAGTTATCTTTACTTCTGTTTCTATTATAAGTATAGTATTAATAATTTCTCTCGGGATTTCCTTTATATAATAAATATAAAATAATATTAAGTTAATCTGTCGTTATAAGGTTATCTCTACTTCTGTTTCTATTGTGGGTGTAGTATTAATAGTCTTAGAGTAGTATATAGTTATAATAGCTTTAAGTTACTTATTTCTACTCAGAAGCTGTCTATAGGATCCCTTGAAGATATTGTAGCTTTATCTCTTTAGATATTCCTTACTATAGTAGTAAAAAACTACTAATTAGTGTTAGTTTATAACTAGTGACGTAAAAACGTTGTAAATCGATCGATTGTAACGTAACTGTTCCATACTAGTTCTTGTATTCTGTATGTCTTTATCTAGATTTTCGGCGTGTGGGCTATAGCCTACGTGCATACAAATAGGAGCCGTATAGGCTATATAGCTATACGGATACGTGGGCCCTAGCTTACGTGTATACGAATGAAGGCCATATAGGCCATATAGGCCAAACGGCCCGACTATTTACCCAACGTAGCTATAGTATTAATAGCTCTATAGGCTACGAAAATAGCTATGAAAATAGCCACGAAAATAGCTATTAAAATAAACTAATATTATCTAAATATTACTTTTAATAATATCTATAACTAGTTATATTAGAATAAGAAGATTATCCTAATTATATATAAATAGGGATATCTATAAATATTATTAGATAAGGAGGAGATATTTACTTCTTTATACTTAATAGAGATTAAAATCTAGAGATGTTATTATTACTTCAGATATTTATCTATTATATATTTTTAAGAAATTCTCTATAAAGCTAGATATTTAGTTAATTAAGAAGCTCTTATAGCTTTTAAAAATACTGCCACTAATACTAGATATATAATACTACTTCCTCTCGATTTAAATTTACTGTCTATAATAATATTAACTTTAACTTTAAAGTTATTTTATATATTTTTTACCTTAAGGATAACCACTCTATATTCTATATTATTAATATAGCTATAACTTTTAATACTACTTAATTTCTATCTAATATTTCAGTAAAAGTAATATAGAAAGTCTTTAAGGTATACTAAAGTAATATTTACCTAAATTCACCTAATTTTATACCTATTAATATTAGAGTAAATTTCTAATCTGAAGATTTCTATTTAGAAGCTAAAATAATAAACTAAACTATTAGGATTATATTTATTAAAGTTTATAATAATATCAGTGAGGTAAAATATTACTATATTCTTCTCTATTATATATATAAGATCTACTATTAAGAATACTTATTATTATTATAAGAGTATTACTTCTAGGTTACTTATAAGTTAATAAATAATACTGCTAGCCTGAATAGTTTTATATTTACACTCCTTATTTTTAGAGTTTACTTCTAGCTTACTGAGAACTCTACTTTATCTCTAGAGATAGTTTTATAGATATAGGCAGTCTAAAAAGTAACTAAAGCTATCTACTATAAGTATATAAAAAGAATTATTAATATTATTCTAATTACGTATAATAATTCTAATATATTATAAATTATAAGCTTCCTACTATAGTTTGTTATATATATATAGTGAGAAAAGAAAGGTTAGTAAGATCTCTTCTACTTATTTACTACTTATAGTAAGATATATATTATTAACCTCCCTTATAATCTTTAAACGTTCCACTTAATTACTATAAAAGTATACTATAAAAGTAATAATACTTCTCCTTAACTATATATTTTAGTAGAAATATAAAACTACTTCTAATATAGATATAATAATAGTAATATTAATAAAACTGAAGATCCTTCTTAAGAAACCTTACTTATTCTAATCTTATCCCCTATTATCCTTAAACTTCTAAATACTCTAGAGATACTAGAAGATAAATGTATTCTCCCTCCTTATATTAAAAGTAATATATTACTACTTTCTAATAAAATAAATATATTAGATATTAGAAAGTTATAGGATTATTCTTTAAACTCTCGAGAGTTATATTTAACTAGGGAAAACTTTTTAATAAGAATATAACTAAGAAGACTAATTTATAGCCTTCCTTACAGCTAGAGAAGAAGCTTACTTAATCCTCTCTTAATTCCTCTACTAAAAAGGAATTATCACTATTTCTAGCTTTCTCTTTAAAAAGTTAATAAAAAAAAAGTAAGAAATATTATTAATAATAGTATAGTTAAGATTATTTAGTATAATCCTATTCTCTATAAAAACTATATTATCTTTAAGTCTTAAATTATTAATAAAATTAAAAATAAGTATAGTAACTAAGTATATAAGAAGTTAAAACTTATAATCTAAAGTTTTAGAAATAATAGGAAACTTATAATCCTTACTTAATTTCCTATAATTTAGAGAAGTAGTTAAAGATTAATTATAGCTATTACCTCTATATTAATAAAAGAAGAAAGCTTCCTCTTCTAGTTAAGAAATATTATTTAGACTTATATTTAAGCTAAAACTAAACTAATAAGATATATTATAGATAAGTTACTTACTTACCTTAAAAACTAATATCCTCTAGGATCTATAATAATAATTATTAAACTACTTTCTAGAGTAGCTGAAATTAGTACCTACTAGTAGGTAATATACTTAAAATATTATAAAGAATAATTATATATAGAGATATCCACTTATAATCCTTACTTCCTTATATCTTAATCTAATAATAAGGTATTCAGTATAATTAGTATATAAACTAATAATATCCTTAGTTTTTCTAATATTATTTTTACTTAATAAGAAAATAAAAAACTAGCGAAAGTTTTCCTCATAGTAAATTCTAAGACCTTCCTTATAAAGTTAATATTACTAGTATTTAATAGTAGTATATTCGCCCTCTAAGGTAAAAGCCTCTTTCTTAAGTTAAAGAATTAAAGCTATAAGTCTAATATTATTAAAATCTTTATAAACTCTAAAATACTTTAGAAAACCTATACTAAATAATATATATATAGAATATATATTATTATAATTTACTGGTCTAAAGTATTCTTTAACCTCTCGTATATAGTATAATAATAATAACCCTCCAGTAATAATATTGTTAGTTTATAACTAGTAATGTAAAACGTCGTAAATCGATCGATTGTAACGTAACTATTCCGTACTGGTTCTTGTATTCTGTATATCTTCATCTAGGTTTTCGGCGTGTGGGCTGTGGCCCACGTGCGTACAAATAGGGGCCGTATAGGCTATATAGCCATACGGGTGCGTGGGCTCTAGCCCACGTGCGTATGGATAGGGGCTATATAGGCTGTATAGGCTAAACAGCCTGACTATTTACCCGACGTAGCTATAGTATTAATAGCTCTATAGGCTACGAAAATAGCCATGAAAATGGCCACGAAAATGGCTATTAAAATGAACCAACAAATATTACTACTCTTAATAAGTATATTAAATAGTAAATAGAATACTAAGATTGAGAATTAATCTTTATCTCTCTTAATCTCTCTAAAATATATCTCTATACTTTTAAAGATAGCTTCTTTATTAATAACGTTAACTTATTATTTTAACTGAAATTTATAATAATCCTAAGTTAAGAGATAGCTACTAATGAAAGTAAGTTTATAATCTAAAGTAATCTAGTTTATTATTTTTTAACTAAAAGTAAAAAAGTAACTAGAAATATATTTATCTTAGAGATCTATATTATAGTTATTAGTATAAACTTTATATATATTACTATTATATTTTTATTAAAGATCATAGCTTATTATAACCTTCCTTCTATCTCTATAATTATTTATATTAACTTATACTTATTATATAAGGATTTTATAAAATTTAGTATTTTAAAAGAGAAGAGGTTGATAATTAATATTATAACTTTAAGGTAATTATATAAATATTAAGAACTCTATAAAGTATAGTAGATTAATAGTGAGGATAACCTTACTGATATCTTTATTAAAAGGTTTCTAAACTATACTCTAGAGAGATTTATTAATATAAATTATATAATAGTTTATATAGAGAGATAGATTACTTATTTAGAATAAAAAAAGGAATTTGAAAGGTTATTTAGTTAAAAAATATAGGTTATTTAATTAATTTTATCTTATATATAGAGATATAGTATATTATAGTTAAAAGGTAAAAAGGAAGTTTGCTAGTATTAGTAGTATAATAGCTATAAAGCTATTAGAGCCCTATAGTATACTAACTATATAGTATAGCCTAATAGTGGAGACTACTACTATTAGTAATAACTAGCTACTAGTTATTACTAGCTACTAGGTAATTAGTAACTAATTACCTAGGGTATTTAGATCTAGCTTATACGTAGCCTATAGGATATACACTATGAATACTAACACCTTCAACCTTATTAGTATACTATATATAATAACATATACGATATACCTTCCCCTAGTGAAACTAACAGATATACATACTAATAATATAGTTTTAGTGGGGGCTCCCTTAAGGTATCTTCAGTGTAGCTTCAGTGATACTCTCAGTATAATATATATACTAATATTTATTTAAACTTCAGATACTGTAAATACTTCTATATCTAAGTTTTAGTAAAAAGAAGGTAATTATATAAGCTTTTAAAGTTTCTTATTATACTTTCTAGTGAGAACCCCCTTAGGGTATTCTTAATATACCCTTAGTGATACCTTTTATATAGTAAAACCTCACTGAATATCCTCTTTTACTGCATTTTATATAAATGTTATTATGGTAATAACTAGCTAAAATATAGCCTAACCTGCTATATATCTTATATATAGGTTAGTTCTTTAAGATAAGGTGTCTTAGCTGGGGTTACCTTATTGCTAGCCTTATAGTATATATATGCTAAGCCTGCGGCGATATTATAGCTAGTGGCCCTCTTAATATTAACCTTTTTGATAATAGTAGCTTCCTTATGGAAGTTATATAAAATCTCTTAAAGGTATTTAGCAGCTAAAGTTATAGCTTTTAGTAGCTAGTTATTAAATTTCTGATATTATAAATACCTCTATATTTTAGCCTTAAGGTAATAAAAAAAGGTAAAAATATATAATTTAGATATATCTTATCTGGGAGTCCCTAGGGATCTATAAATTACTAACTATTTAATATAAAACTTTAGTGGAAACTAGCCTTTATATTATATAATATAAAATATACTATATAGATACAACTTTTATAGGGTAAGGTTAGTTAATAGGTGGTAAGTAAACACCATAAAGTTAGCCTATAATAGGTCTAGTAAGGTATAATAGTAGTTACACTACTGGGTCTATAAGCTATATAATAGTTTAATAATTACCTATTAAATTCTTTAGGCCTCTGAGGCCTATAGTTATAATATATAGCTATCTTAAATTACTATTAGCTAATTCTTAATTTTATATAAAGTAATATCCTTATAAAGTAGCCTATATAGATAGCTAGAAGGTTTCAAGTAATTTTAATATTTGGAGGCTATAAATAAAGCTAGTAATAACAGCATTAGGCTTACTATAGGTATACTACTGGAGAGGCACTCTACTATAACCTCTATAAAGGAAGATTATTATTCAAGAAGGTATATAAATACTATTATAGTTACTATTACTATACTGGTAGCTATATTACTTAAGTTACTTATTTCAGCCGCTTATGTTAATATACCTAGTATAGAGGTTACTATACACTTGCTGGAGGATATATTTTTGGAAAGTGTATTTTCGGAGAGTGTATTTTTAGAGAGTGTAATTTCAGGGGCTATATTTTTAGAGGCTGTAATTTAGGGTGTTGTTATTCTTAATACGGCTGCTAAGCGGTTAGCGGGCGTTCGTTATAATAAAGCTAATACTGAAACCTCAGTCTTGCCTCCTCTAGAGAGATAGAAGTTAAAAAATTATAAGAGTGTAGCTAAAAGCCTAGATAAGGAAAAGGTAAAGAGTATTCAAAAGTAGATTTCTATAGGTTATAAGATTTCAACTTAGTAGGCTAACTGGTAGTAACTATAAGAGGCTTTTATCCTATAGTAGCCTCAGACCCTATTAGTCACATAATCCTAGCTATCCTAACTCTCTATATAAACTATGGGAGACTATATCCTTATATAGAAAAACTAAAAATGTTATTAGTTTACATACTAATTACGCTAAATACCTTATTATTAGGTTAAAGGATAAGAAGATAAGAGTTATAGATAGATATTTCTATATAAAACTATTTTTATAGTATTTTAAATATATAATCTACCAGTAGCTATCAGCCTCAGCTAAGTTATAAAGTAATTTAATAAATGTTTATTATAAATTCTGGAGAATATTAATCTTTAAGGTAAGTAAGTAATTTAGCTATAATATACCTTATAAGTTTAGTTTTAACTTAAGTATATATCTAAATAATATCTTTTAGCTAAAGGAGGAAGTTCTCTTCCCTTATTAATATAGAGGTAATAGCTAGAATTAACTTTTAGCTGCTTCTTTAAATTATAGAAACTTAAGTAAGAATTATAAACTTTCTATTATCTTTAAAATCTTAAATTATAAGTTTTAATTTTTTTTATATTTGGTTGCTATTTTTATTCTTAACTTTATTAATAATTTAAGATTTAAAGATAGTATAGTTTTTATAGAGAATAGAATTATATTAAATAATCTTAATGATATTATTATTAATAATATTTTCTACCTTCTTTTTTATTAACCTTTTAAAGAGAAGGCTAGAGGTAATAATAACTCCTTTTTAGTAGAAGAATCTAGAGAGGATTAGATTAGCTTCTTTATTAACTATAAGGAAAGCTATAAATTAGTTTTCTTAGTTACCTTCTTATTAAAAGACGTTCTTATAGTTAAATATAGCTTTCAAGGGTTTAAGGAATAACTCTATTATCCTCTAGCGTCTGGTATACTTATTTTTATTTGAGGGCGGCAGTATATTACTTTTAATATAAGGCGGGTGGATATTATTATCTTCTGGTATCTCTAGAGTATTCAGAGGTTTAAGAATAATAGAGGATAAAATTAAGGTAAGTAAGATTTCGTAAGGGGGATCTTCAGTATTATTGATATTACTATTACTATATCTATAATGAAAGTACTTTTATATTTCTACTAGAATATATAGTTAAAGAGGAGTACTATTACTTTTATAGTATATTTTAATAATAGTTTAATAGAAGTTTTAAAAATTATAAGGAAGGTTAATTATATATATTTTACTATATGTAATAAGTAGGTGGAAGAAGTCTTACTAGTCTTTCCTCTCTTGATATATATATATAAATAATTATAGTGGGAACCTTATTACTTAAGATATATTAAGCTTATTATAGGTAGCTGTAATATTATTAACTATCCGTTTCATATATTTATAATAAATAGCTTCAGTTACCTTTTAGACTACCTATATTGATAAAGCTTTCTCTAAAGATAAAGTAAAATCCTCAGTAAGCTGGAGGTAGACTTTAAAGATATAAAATATAGATATAGCATTATTTAGGTTAGCAGTATTATTAATTAACTTATAAGTAGCGTAAAGGTAATACTCTTAAGATACTAATAGATATTCTTAATAGTAGATTTTATATATATAATAGAAGAGGATATAGTAATATTCTACCTTACCTATACTATTATATACCTTAATAGGTATAATTCTGATGTTTAAGTATATTATTTTAGCTTTAAAGTAGAAATTTTTAGATTAGAAGCTTACTTTAGTATCTATAAAGATAAAGTTAGGTAAATTCAGGTAAGTATTAATTTAGTATACCTGAAAGGTTTTCTATATTTGTTTTACTGAAATATTAGGTAGAAATTAAGTAGTATTAAAGGTTATAACTATATTAATAATATAGAGAATAGGGTAGTTACTATTAAGGTAGAAGATATATATAATAACTTTAAACTTAAATTTAATATTATTATGGAGGGTAGATCTAAATTAAGAGGGGACAGTATTATATATCTGGCATTAGTGGCAGTATTCTTTGAGAAGTATAAAAGCTTCTTAATTAACTAGATATTTGGCTTTATAGAGAATTCCTTAAAGATATATAATAGATAGATATTTAAATTAATAATAAAGTCTCTGAATCTTAATGTCTATTAAATATAAGGAAGTAAGTACTTCCTTCTTATTTAAATATGTCTATAGATATTTCCATTTATATATAATAGTAATAACCTTCTTATTTTATTATAACTAGTTATATATATAATTAAAAGTAATGCTAAGGTAATTTATATTAGTAAGGTATAGAAGAAAAGGAATCTTATAAGAAACTATATAGAATATTATTATATTAAGTGATATAGGAATATTAATTATATTTATTATTATTATAGAGTTATATTCTTTAAAATAAATAGATATTAAACTTTCTCTGGAAGGTTTTAAGAGAATAGAGGAAAGAATAGTTTATTTTAGAGTGTTAAACTGAAAGTAGCTAGCTGTAAAGTAGCTAGTAGTATTTAAGTTAGGTCAAATTCCTTGCAAGATTATACCTAAATAGTATTCTTTAAGGATAAATATAAATACTGGAGTAGTAATCTTCTTAGTTATATTATCTTTGTTCGTTAGGATATAGGTTACTTTGTAGTTCTGGAGGACTTTTATGATATTTTAACTATCTAGGGGTGTAAGCTATTTTTAAAGTAAGATATTATAAAGTTATTTAAAAGGTCACTTAGGGAATTTAGTATTTTAGGTTAATTTTGAAGCTAGTAGTTTTGGAGGTGATATGTTACTATATTATTTTTAATAGTGGTTTTATAAGTATCTCTAAGGTTATTATTTAAGCTTTCTATTTCCTTATATTATATAAGGAAGTAGTAATAGGTAGATATTAATATATTTATTATATATAAGTTAAATATATATTAATTATAGAAGTCTTTCTCTTCTTAAGAGAGTATCTTATTAATTAGTAACTAAATTTACTATATATACAGTATTCTTTATTAAATTAGCTATATAGGGAAGCTGGGGCTAAGTAATATCCTCCTCTAAATAATATCTAGAAGTATCCTTAATTACTATATTTATATTTTTAGTAAAAGCTTTAAGGTAAATTATATATCTAGTTAGTTTAGTATTACTTTATATCAATTAATAAGAATCTCTTAGGGTTATTAGTATTTTTAAGTATATATTAAGATATTATAGAAGGAAGGCTTATAGTAATACTAATAGTAAGTTATAACTAGTTACAAACTTTCTAATATTTTGCTATAAGGTTAAAGAAAGCTAATAAGTATTTTAATATTTTTTAGTATATACTTAATAAATAGTTTTAGAGGCTGAGATATATATACTATTTAAGAGGGAAGATTCTCTAAATATATATTAGCTTAGTAAAGAGAATTTTTAATATCTTCTTTCTTATCTTATTGGGGTTATTTATAATAATACTTCTGAATATTATATTACGTCAGTCAGTAAGGTAAACCCGTTCACTTTCATTATCTTTAAAATGGTTTTTAATATAGTAGGCTATGTTATAAAATATTATAGAATTAAGGGAATTACTAAAGTAGTTAAGGTAGTATTTAAGAGCTTAGTTTCTTAGTAAAATTAAGAAGATTTTAGTTTATATATAGTTAGATATATTTAACTTCGGATAATAGTTTCTAACGATATAGATTTTCAATTTAAAGAAATTATAAAAGACTTCTTTATATTTTATCTTAAAGTTATATATTTTTGTAAGATTAGTTATATTTTTAGCTGTTAGTATATTAAGTTAAAGATTTCTGGTTTCTTAATAATAATCTATAGGGTTAATTTATAGAGGGGAAGTTATAGAAGGTAAGGTAGAAGGTTTATACTATTAGTTTTAGTTATAATAGGGTTATTGTTACTATTAACTTTAGTAATTACTTTATTTAAGTTATCCTTATAACTAAGATACTATATTTATTACTAATAATAGTAGGAAGATTATGAATTTCTTAACTTATTAAGATACCTTTTAGAATTAGCTTCTTAAGGTAGCTAGATTAATATTAAGCTTTAGGGGGGTTTAATAGGTTACTTTATATTATTACTTCTGGATAGTAGGATATATTTATTAGGTAAAGATAATATCTTTAAGGAAGTCTAGTTAGTTATTAATAAATATCTTAAAGGTTTATAACTTTATTATTATATTTTGAATATACTTTTTAGTTTATAGGATAAATTTATTTTGCTTTATAAAGTTTATAAATATCTAATAGATTTATTTACTTTTTATATTAACCTTAATATTATAGATAATAAGAGTGTTTCGTAAGTGTTGGGGTAGTTATATATCTGTAATAACTTATACTTCTTTTAGCTACCTCTTAAAGTTATGTTTAAAGAAGTTTAGGAGGTTTTAGCTAAAGATATAATTGCGTATATATATTTCTGCAATCTATATAATCTGGTTATTAATTTAGTTAGAGTTATAGTTTATAGTGAAATTAAAGTTTTTTTATTTGCTAAAAGCCTTAATATTAAAAAGAGGCTTCAGTTTTATTAGTATCCTTACCCCTAAAGAGATTGTATAATTTAAATTACTTATAATATTTAGATTTTTGAAAGATCTTCTGAGACATTTTACTAGCTTGAATATTTTGGTTATTATTTCCTAACTGTAGGGAAATTATAAAGAGATATAAATCAGAAGAGAGAAGAAGGGGGAAATAAAAGATTCTATTTTTACTGTTTACTATTTTTATTTATTAATATTATATAGGTAAAGTTTCATTTTAGAGAGGGAAACTGTCTGCTAGTTACGTAAGGAAAGAGGATAAAGGGATATAGGGAAGAAAGAAAGAAATATAAGGGAATTCTAAGATTTGGAATATTATAAATTCCTTTACTGCGGAAGTTTAGTAGGTTTTATAATAGAAGTATTTAATAAATATACTTATGTAAGATATATTTAATATTTCTTCCTTAAGTTAATTTGAAGTATAGATTAGTATCTAGCTACCAGAATTAAAATATATTAGTATAACTATTAATATAATATTACCTCAGCTACGTACGTCAAGCTCTAGCCTCGCTGAGGCTCTCGCTATATGGATTATTACCACGAGGCCTTCCTCCGCTATAGGGTTAAATATCACAACCGGGGGCATAATTATCCATAACAATAGGTAATTTTATTACCGTTTAAACTAGTTATAAGTCAGTATTAGTATAAATGCTGTTACGGGGTAAGTTTTATAGTTAGAACTATATATAGAGTGAAGAGCTTAGATACTACCACAGATATAAAGTAAATATAACTAAATAAAGTATTACCTTACTTTAAGTTAGATAAGAGGGTATTATTAAGAATATCTAAATAAATTCAAAGATTAGTAACCTTACCTTAAGTTAGACTTTATAATCTTTTATTATTATTTCTGCCTGAAAAGGTTTTACTAATTTATAGTAAGTAGTAATAGTAAGGTTAATTACTAATTAATATTAGTTTCACTAGGGGAGGGTATATTATATATATTATTATATATAATATACTAATAAGGTTAAAAATATTAATATTTATAATATATAGCTTATAGGCTATATATAAGCTAGATTTAGATACTCTAGGTAATTAGTTACTTATTACCTAGCAGTTAGTTATAATTAGTAGCTAGTTATTACTAATAGTAGTAGTTTCCGCTATAGAGCTATACTATATAGTTAGTATACTGTGGGGCCCTAATAGCCTTATAGCTATTATATTACTAATAGTATTCTTCTGTAATTATATTTATATAAATGAACTTATAGAAGGATAAAAAAATTAAATACCTCTAGAGAAAGTTAAGTATAAGAAATAAATAAGATATTACACTAAAGTAACTAGAAAACCTTTATTTAAAGGTATCTTTTTATTTGGTATCTTTTAGATATTAGAAGATATTTCTCAATACTTACACCTATAGCTATAAAATTATATAAGCTATTAACTGGAGGGAATTTCTAAGACTTAAATTTTAAAAGAATTCTAAAAGACTATTATAAGTTTAAAAACTAAGCTTCAGCCGTAAGGTAAATTAGGTATTAGAAAATACTTAAGATATAGGGAAATAGAAACTTCCACTTTAGAAGTTTTATAATAGAGGCTATTATTATTACTTATATTTTATTTAATAGTATTTACTTATATATATACTAAAGTTTTAATAATAGCTAAAAATGTTTATATTAGAAGTTATATTAAATTATATTTCTTAAGCATAGTTAGTAAAACTTTCGTAATAAACTTAAAGATTCTAGGTTGCCACTAGGGTTATATCTGTAAGCTTAATAAATATAAATATCTTCTTAAAAATAGAATTTAGCTTATTATTTATAGAGGCTAATAACCGTAAGATAACTATAAAATCTATATAGCTACTTCAGTAAGTATATTCTTTTAAATTCTTATAGTAATTACTAACTACTTTAATTTTAAGTAACTTAAGTATAATACATTTAATATGTTTATTTAAATAATACTTAATAAGGTAGTTTATATAGAAATAATATCTAGTTATTGAAAGTTCACAGAAATCTACTATTTAAATAAAATACTTTATAGTTTTTAAAAGTTTTCTCTCCTCCAGTAGTAATATCTAAAGGTAAACCTTAAATACCTGAGTTTTAAGCTTACTATAAGAAGGCTATATTACTAATTTAAGAGGTTTATTATTCTCTTCTTTTATACTAATAACTATATACTTTCCTTCCCCTCCGAAAATATATTTAAAATACTTATACTATTAGTAGATTTATAAAAGAAATATTATCTTAAGGAAGGTAAAACTCTATAGAAGCTTCTTAGTATTAAGGTTTTTTAAAGTTAGATAATATAATAGCTATAGCTTTCTTAAGTAGTTTATATTAAAAGGCTTCTTAACTATATTGTAAAATATATATAGTATATTAAATAGTTTAATATTTTCTTTAAACCTAAAGATCTTCTCCTACAGTATAATTAAGCTTCCTATGCGAATATTAAGTATTACTAATAAGATATGAACTTTACTAATTACGTTATAATTATAATAAAACCAGATATTATCTATATAGCTAGCTGATTACTCTATTTTAACTAGAACCTTAAAGATAACCACTAAGTTAAGGTTAGGTAAATAATATAATATCTTAGTAAAATTAAAGATCTCTACCTTAAGTTTAGCTGTAAGGTTAGTAATTTGCAGGATAGTTTTATTATTACTATAAATATTAACTTTATAGATAATAGTAAAAATCAAAAAAGTATTTAGTGTTAGAGGCTGGCTATAAGAGGTAACCTAGTGGTGCCTAAATGGTGTTGTGATAAACTTGAAGAGTTTACATCTATGGTGAAAACTCTTTACTAGACTATAGGAGTGGCAGCTCTGTGGAGCCTGTATAGCAGTATCCTACATAAGCCCTAAGGCTTAGGTCTGTGACATTTAGGTTTATAATATATACCTCTTTAGTAGCCTTACAGTATAGCGAGCTAATAAATAAGATACTATTACTATTTTAATAACTAAAATAAAGTTTTTAATATTATTATAAGTAGTATAAAAAGCTATTTTCGCTAGCTACCCTATTACTATATTGTAAGTAAATCTTATAACTAATACTTTTAGTAGAGGTAAAATATGTAAACCTTATTTAGTAGTCTGAATCTAAAAGAATAACTAGTAAATAATATATCTTATAACTACTAAAATAATATAACTATATATAAAGCTATAATATATAAATATCTATAACTACTAGCTATAACAAGAAACTTAGTAAAGGTATTTGAAAGTGAAGTATATATCTTTAGGAAATCCTATAGCTAATAGCCTTATAAAATCTTTCTAAAGTTACTAATTTAGTATTCTTATTACTTAGACCAATATAATTAATTAGTTAAACCACCTGAAAGTATTATAAAAGGAGGAACTTTAAGAAGAACTATCTATATTAATACTTAAAGATCTTAATCAAATTCTTAACTACCAGTTGGAATTTATAAATTCTAAATCTAATAATAATATAGTTAAAAAAGAGCTTAGAGGTATCTAAAGTACCTAAGATACTAGAAGGTACTTTTAACCTAAATAATAAGAAATATCTACATAGCCTGTAAATAATACTACTCTTCCTACTATAGAGGTGGAGATTTAAGAAGAATAATAAGGCTATAAAAGAAGTTTCTCCTAAGATATAAATAAAGTATTTACATTACCGTTAATCTAAAAGGACTAGTTTATAAGTATAGCTTTTAAGGCTGGAGGAATGAATCAGATCAAATATATTAAAGTGGCAGAGTTTGCATTATTTAAGCTTTAGGTACTTACGGTGTCTCTACAGACTTCGCCCCACTTATATTAGTTAAAATAAAGCCTCGTATAGTATATATAGCTACATTCAGTTACATATAATATTTACCAGATCCTACCCCCTAATAATATACAACAAAATACTAAATATAAACTTAATAGATAAAAGTCAAACTTAAGATTAACTACTATTTCTTTAATTGTAATTAGAAATATTAGTATCTAATTTACTTTTACTTAAACTTTAGTTTCCAGTAGGTAATTGAAACCCTCTATATATTGGAAAAGCTAGAAAACCTTTATAATCTAGATAGTTGTATAAGTTATTGAAATAGAGGTTACCTAAATCTAAATAGCTAGCTTAATATTATTACCTAGCTATAAAGTTTCAGATAGAAAAGAATTAAGTATCTAATTATCTTTCTACCTTAATTTAAGAAAACTCTAGTTTATACTAAAGAATATATATAGCTAAATATAACTTAGATCTTCCTACTGAAGATTATTTTATTTATCCTTTTTAAGAACCTGCTTATTATAGTAAGTCTTTCTATAAAATATAGATTCTAATTATCTATGATTCAAGATATAGCTTAGTAGCTTCAATATATAGAGAGAATATTAGTTTGCTACTAGCTACCTTATTAAAAGTCCGCTACTTATTATATAGAAGATAATATTATAATAACTAAAGTAGTTAGAAAGTAATAATAAACTTGAAGCTTTAGTAGCTTTTTTTCTATCTTTAAGAAGTATTTTAGGAATTACTAAAATATTTACTAATACTTTAGATATAGTAAGAAGGATTATATATATAGAAACTATATAATATAGAAATATAAGAAGGTTAATATAGAGATTATAAACGATATAGCTACTTTAAATTATACTGAGGATAATTGGGAGGATAATATTTTCCCACTTAGTAATAGTAAGGATTCAGGAAAAAGGTCAATTTAAAGTAAAGTTATATTCTGAAGCTAATAAAAATAAAAGTAGTAAAATAGAAGAAGTAATAAAAAACGGAATAGATAGGCAATAAGTAGCTAGTTACTATTGAAGATAAAATCCATAGAAATTACTTTATTAATATATTTATTAATATAAACTATAATACTTATATTATTATCAATATCTTGCTTAAAAAGAGACTTTACCTTCCACTGTTTGAAAAGGTAAAAAGATAAATAAGAAGATATACTATTAGGATATTACCTAGTAATATCTAAGGGGAATCTCTTCTAACTTTAGAAATTAGTAACTATATATACAAAGTTTATATCTATATTATAAAGAGCCTCCAATTACATTTATATTTTAGATAGCTATAAATGTAAAATAATTATATTATCTATAATATTAAAATTTAATAATTAACCTACGGAAAGAATAATATAATAATTTATCTAAAGTATTAAAATAAGCTAATATAGCTTAGAAAGTTTAATTAGCCTAGCTACCTGATACTGACTTATTTATATCTATCTATTACTATACTATATAATATACTGGTAAGATATTGAATTTCTATTAAATTATACTTATTAGTTTAGTAGATATAAAGAAGATATTACCTTTAAAGGTGGAGTTAAACCTAAGAAACTAAACTTTTGCAAATATCTTAAGGGAACTTCCGGATTTACTTTATGTAAACTTAATATACCAGATACCTTCGAGCTAACTAGAAATAAATTACTATATTCTACTAATTTCTAATAATAAGAGATAGAAACTAAACTTTCTATATATATCTCTCTATAATATATTATAAAGAAGCTTCTGGTACTTAAGAAAATTCCAGAGAACTTACTTAATAAAAGTTTTATTAAAGTAAGTAGCTTCTCTACTTATATTCTAATTCTCTTTGTAAGGAAGTTAGATAAAGAAATATACTTCTATATAAATTATAAAGCTCTTAATATAATTCTAATGAAAGACTATTGCCTCCTCTCTCTTATATTAAAAACCCTCTAGAGGGTTACTATAGCTTACTAATATATTCAACTTAATATCATTACTATATTCCATAAAATCAAAATTAATAAAGTAAATTAGAACAAAATAGCTTTTTAAGTATATTATAGTTTCTTTAAATAGATAGTATATTACTTTAGAATTACGAATATCCCTATTATATTTCAATAATATCTTAACAGCTACCTACAATAATTCCTAAATAACTTTATTATAATATATACTAATAATATTCTTATTTATATTAGTAATATATAAAAGAAATATAAGAAGAAGGTTTACTAAATATTTAGCTACCTTACTATTATAAATCTCAAGTTAAATTCTAAAATATATAAATTCTTTATTATTATAGTTAAGTATATTAAGTTTATTATATAAGCTAGGGAGAATCTCTTTTATAATCTAGAAAAGCTAGAGATTATTATTAATTAACTTCCTTTTAGCGTACTAAAGGATATATATAATTTCCTTAAGTTTATAAATTACTATAAGATATTTATATTACAGTATGATATTATTATAAAGTCTCTAAACTATCTAACTTAGAAGCTTATTTCCTTCCACTAGAAACTAAAGTAATAGAAAGCTTTCCTTATACTAAAATATCTTTTTACTATAAAATTAATTTTAGAAATAATTAATCTTAATATCTTAATAATAGTAGAAATTAATTATTCTAAATTTACCTTAGGAGGTATATTAACCTAAAATAATAAGATTAAAGTAGGATATTTAGTATTATTTCACTTTTAATATCTAACTTTAACTAAATTTAATTATCTAATTTATAATAAGGAACTTCTTATTATATTAGCTTATTTATAAATATAGAGGGTAAAGCTATAAAATATCAGAAAGCTTAAGTGTTAGTAGTATAATAGCTATAAGGTTATTAGGATCCCACAGTATACTAACTATATAGTGCAGCCTAGTGGTAGAAACTAGTTACTAGTGATAATTAGCTACTAGTTATTACTATCTGCTAGGTAATTAGTAACTAATTACCTAGAGTATCTAGATCTAATCTTTATATAGTCTATAAGCTACATACTATAAATATTAACACTTTCAACCCTATTAATATACTATATATAATAATATATATAATATACCTTCCCCTAATAAAACTAATACTAATTAGTAGTTAACCTCACTATTACTACTTACTGTAGATTAGTAAGATTTATTTAGGTAGAAATAGTAATAAAAAATTATTAAGTCTAACTTAAAGTAAAGTTACTAATCTCTTAATCTATTTAGATATTTTTAATAATAATCTCTCGCCTAACTTAAGGTAAAATAATATCTCTTTAATAATTATATTAATAAATCTTAATTCCGGTAGCTAGATAATATCTATATTTAAAATTAACTTATAGATAAGATATTAAGGATATCTTATATAAATATATTTATTAAATACCTCTATTATAAAACTTACTAGACTTCTATAGTAAAGAGATTTATAGTATTCTAAATCTTAGAATCTCTTTATATTCCTCTTTTTTTTTCTATATCTTTCTACTTTCTCTCCTCTCTTTCCTTATTTAACTAATAGATAGTCCTCCTCTCTGAGACTAAATTTTACCTATATAATATTAATAAATAGGATTAGTAAATAGTAAAAATAGAGTCTCCAATTTCTCCTCATCTCTCCTCTTTTAATTTATACTTCTTTATAATTTCCCTATAGTTAGGAAATAATTAGTAAAATATCTAAACTAGTAGAATTTCTTAGAAAATCTTTTAAAAACCTTAGTATAATAAGTAACGTAACTTCTTTAGGAGTAAAGATAGTAATAAAATTAAAGCTCCTTCTTAGTAGTAAGATCTTCAGTAAGTAAAAAACTTTCAATCTTATTGAAAAGTATAATTCTAACTAAATTAATAACTAAATAGTATAGATTACAGTAATATATAAATATAATTACCTTTTTAGTAGAAACCTCCTAAATTTCTTTAAGGATAACTTTAAAGATTAGCTAGAGGATATATAGGTTATTATAGATAAATAAGTATTTTAGTATTTATAGGATACTCTCCTTATTTATAATATTAAAGTTAATATAAAAAGTAAGTAAATCTACTAAGTTCTTATAAATCTAATAAAGTAAGATAAGTTTATCTTATAGACTAAGGAAGAAATTCAGAAAATAGTTATAAAGTTATAAAACTTTAAGATACTTATTAATAACTAATTAAGCTTCCTTAATAATATTATTTTTACTTAATAGATATATTTTATAATTCAGAAGTAATAATAAAGAATAACCTATTAAGACTTTATAAAGTTTAATATTTATTTAGCTACTTTAAAAAACTAATTCTAGAGAGTATCTTAATAAGTAGAGAGATCTATAGTTAATCTACTATTATTAATAATAAATCTAACTTCTTTATAATAAGGATAACTTAAATAATAAAACTTTCGAGATTAATAAGAATAACCTCCTTATAACTAAGATTAATAGTGTAAAATTCCTACTCTACTTCCTATAGTATATCCTTTATATATTAACTTTATAAATAATTACTAAGAGACTGAATCTCTTTCTGTTAATATACTAATAGCTAAAAATATAATTAATCTTATAGAGATATATAATTCTAAGATAAAATATAGAGAAACTTTCTATAATATCTTTAAATTAAAAATCTATATCTTTAGAAATTACTATCTGAAGTTAGATATATCTAACTATATATAAGCTAAAGTCTTTTTAATTATACTGAAAAACTAGACTTTTAAATACTATTTTAACTATCTTAGTAATCTTTTTAATCTTATAATATTTTATAATATAACTTACTATATTAAGAACTACTTTAAAAATAATAGGAATTAATAAATCTATCTTACTAATTAGTATAATATAATATTCAGAAGTATTATTATAGATAATTTAGATAAGATAAGAAAGGAGATATTTAAAATCTTTAATACTAAGTTAATATATATTTAATAAATATTCCCTCTTAAATAGTATACTAATCTTAGCCTCTGAAACTAGCTTTTAAGTATATACTAAGGGATATTAGAATATTAGCTAACTCTCTTAGTTTTATAGTAATATACTAGGAAGTTTATAACTAATTATAATCTATAGTTAGTATTATTATAAGCTTCCCTTTTATAATATCTTAATATATACTTAAAAATACTAATAATCTTAAGGAATCCTTATTAATTAATATAAATTAATATTAGATTAACTTAATATATAATTTACTTTAGAGTTCTTACTAAAGATATAGATATAATTATTAAGGATACTTCTAAGTATTATTTAGAGGAGAATATTACTTAACTCCTACTATCTTATATAGCTAATTTAATAAAATATACTATATATAGTAAATCTAGTTACTAATTAATAAGATATTCTCTTAAGGAGAGAAGAGACTCCTATAACTAATATAAATCTAACTTCTATATAATAGATATATTTATATCTACTTATTATTACTTCCTTATATAATATAAGAAAGTTGAAAGTTTAAATAATAACTTTAGAGATACTTATAAGATTAATATTAAAGATAATATAGTAATATATTACCTCTAAGACTATTAGCTTAAAGATTAACCTAAAATATTAAATTCTCTAAATAATATTTTAAATAATTTTATAATATCTTACTTTAAAGAATAACTTATACCCCTAAATAGTTAAAAGATCGTGAGGATCCTCTAGAACTAAGTAGTAATCTATACTCTAATAAAAAGAAATAATATAACTAAGGAGATTATCACTCTAGTATCTATATTTATCCTTAAAAATACTATTTAGATATAGTTTTCTAAGGGATTTTACCTAACTTAAATACTACTAGCTACTTTATAGTTAGCTACTTCTAGTTTAATATTCTAAAATAAACTATCCTTCTCTCTATTCTCTTAAAAACTTCTAGAAGAAGATTAATCTCTATTTATTTTAGAGAAAGTAAATTTATAAAAATAATAAATATAGTTAATTTATCTACCCCACTCAGTATAATGATATTTTATATAGTTCCTTATAAACCTCTATTTCTATTATATCCTACTAATATAGATTACCTAGATATTACTTTTAATAACGTCTATAACTAGTTATATTAAAATAAGAAGGTTATCTTAATTATATATAAATAGGAATATCTATAGATATTATTAAATAAGGAGGAGATATTTACTTCCTTATATTTTATAGAGATTAAGATCTAGAGACTTTATTATTATTTTAGATGACTATCTATTATATATTTTTAAATATTTCTCTATAAAGTTAGATATCTAGTTAATTAAGAAGTTTTTATAGCTTATAAAAAATACTGCTACTAATATTAGATATATAATACTACTTCCTCTTAATTTAGATTTATCCTCTATAATAATATTAATTGAAACTTTAAAGTTATTATTAATATTTCTTACCTTAAAGGTGATTACTTTATCCTCTATATTATTAATATAATTATAGCTTTTGATATTCCTTAATTCCTACTGAATATTTTAGTAGGATTAATATAGAAAACTTTTAAAATATACTAAATAAATACTTACTTAAGTTTACCTAATTTTATCTCTACTAATACTAGAATAAACTTCTAATCTAAAAACTTCTATTTAGAAGCTAAAATAATAAACTTAATTCTTAGGATTATATCTATTAAAACCTATAACAATATTAGTAAAGTAAAATATTACTATATCTTTCTCTATTATATATATAAGATTTATTATTAAGAATACTTATTATTATTATAAGAATATTACTTTTAGGTTATTTATAAGTTAATAAATAATATTACTAACCTAAATAGTTTTATATTTATACTCCTTATTTTTAAAGTCTACCTCTAGCTTACTGATGATTCTGCTTTATTTCTAGAAATAGTCTTATAGATATAAGTAATCTAAAAAGTAACTGAAACTATCTACTGTAAATATATAAAAAAGATTATTAATATTATTATAGTTATTTATAATAACTTTAATATATTATAAGTTATAAGTTTCTCTCTATAGTTTCTTATATATATATAGTGAGAAAAGAAAGGTTAGTAAAACTTCTTCTACCTACTTACTACTTATAGTAAGATATATATTTTTAACTTTCCTTATAATCCTTAAGAGTTCTACTTAATTACTATAAAAATATATTATAAGAGTGATAATAATTCTCCTTAACTATATATCCCAGTAGAAATATAAGAATATTTCGATTATAAATATAATAATAAAAATACTAATAAAGCTAAATATCCCTCTTAAGAAACTTTATTTACCTTAATTCTATCCTCTATTATCCTTAAACCTCTAAATACTCTAGAGATACTAAAAAATAATAATATCCTCCCTCTTTATATTAAAAGTGATATACTACTACTTTCTAATAAAAATAAATATGCTAAATATTAGAAAGCTATAAAATTCTTTCTTAAATCTTTATAAACTTTATTTAATTAGGTTAGGTTTATATATTAAGAAAGTAACTAATAGGATTAATTTATAACTTTCCTTATAGCTAAGGAAGAAGCTTACCTAACTCTCTCTTGATTCCTCCACTAAAAAGAGATTATTACTACTTCTAGCTTTCTCTTTAAAGAGTTAATAAAGAAGGAAATAGAAAATATTATTAATAATAATATAGTTTAGATTATCTAGTATAATTCTATTCTCTATAAAGATTATATTATTTTTAAACTTTAAATTACTAATGAAATTAAGAATAAAGATAGTAACTGAATATATAAGAAGTTAAAACTTATAATTTAAGGTTTTAGAGATAATAGGAAGTTTATAGTCTTTATTTAGTCTCCTATAATTTAGAGAAGTAGCTAAAGATTAATTATAGTTATTATATTTATGTTAATAAAAAATAAAAGCTTCCTCCTCTAGCTAAGAGATATTATTTAGACTTATATTTAGGCTAAAACTGAACTTATAAGATATATTATAGCTAAGTTACTTACTCACCTTAAAAGCTAATATCCTCTAGGATTTATAATAATAATTATTAAACTATTCTATAGTTTAGCTAAGATTGATATTTACTAGTAGGCGATATATTTAAAATATTATAAAAAATAGTTATATATAGAGATATCTACTTATAATTTTTACTTTTTTATATTTTAACCTAATAATACGATATTTAGTATAATTAGTATATAAACTGATAATATTCTTGGTCTTTCTGATACTATTTTTACTTAATAAGAGGATAAAGAACTAGTGAAAGCTTTCCTTATAGTAAAACCTAAGATCTTCCTTATAAAATTAATATTATTAGTATTTAATAGTAGTATACTCTCTCTCTGAAGTGAAAACCTCCTTCTTAAGTAAAAAAACTAAGGTTATAAGCTTACTATTATTAATATCTTTATAAACTTTAAGATACTTAAGAAGATTTATATTAAATAATATATATATAAAGTATATATTATTTTAATTTACTAGCCTGAGGTATTCTTTAATCTCTTATATATAGCATAATAATAATAACCCTCTAGTAATAATATTACTATTCTTAATAAGTATATTAAATAATAAATAGAATATTTAGATGAAAAGTTAATTTTTATCTCTCCTACCCTCTCTAAAATATACCTCTATATTTTTATAGATAGCTTTTTTACTAATAATATTAATCTATTATCTTAACTGGGATTTACTATAATCCTAAGCTAAGAGATAGCTACTAGCGAAAGTAAGTTTATAATTTGAAATAACTTAGTTTATTATTTTTTAACTAAAAGTAAAATAGTAACTAGAAGTATACTTACCTTAAACATCTATATTATAGTTACTAATATAAACTTTATATATACTATTACTATATCTTTATAAAAGATTATAGCTTATTATAACTTTCTTTCTATTCCTATAGTTATCTATACTAATTTATATTTATTATATAAGTATCTTATAAAGCTTAATATTATAAAAGAGAAGAAACTTAAAATTAATATTATAGTTTTAAGGTAATTATATAAATATTAACAACTCTAAAAGATATAGTAGATTAATAATAAAGATAACTCTACTAATATCTTTACTAAAAGGTCTCTAAACTATACTCTACAGAGATTTATTAATATAAATAATATAATAGTTCATATAGAGAGATAAGTTACTTATTTAGAATAAAAGGAGGAAATTAAGAAAGTTATTTAGTAAAAGAATATAGATTATTTAATTAATTTTATCTTATATATAGAGATATAATATATTATAGTTAAAAAGTAAAAAGGAAGTTTATTAGTATTAGTAATATAATAACTATAAAGTTATTAGGATCCTATAATATACTAACTATATAGTATAGTCTAGTGGCAGAAATTAGCTACTAGTGATAACTAGCTACTAATTATTACCACCCGCTAGATAATTAGTAACTAATTACCTTGAGTATCTAAATCTAGCCTATATATAGTCTATAGGCTATATATTATAAATATCAACACCTTTAACCCTATCAGTATACTATATGTAATAATATATACGATATACCTTCCCCTAGTGAAACTAATATTAAGATTCTAACTAATTATAAAAACTGTATATACTTTATAAAGAAGTAATAATTTATAAAAGGGTAAAATTAATAGGTGAAAAAGTTATCTTAATATAGTCTTTACCTTAAATACTAACTGGATATCCAGATTGTAATTTCTAATATCCTCTCTAAAAGAAAACAGAATATTCCTAAACAATAAAATAACGAAAAGTAATAGAAATAGAGTATGTATATTATTCTAAATAATACTATTTCTATAAAGCCCCAGGTAGAATATATAAATATAATTAATACCTAGATTTTAAAAGGGAAACTAAATCTGCAAGAAATATAAAAATATATTATTAAAAAGAATTTCTTATATTAATAAATCTTTATAGTAATTTAATAGGGAAAAAATAATTTCTCCCCTAATCTCTATACTAAAATTTAGATTACTAGAAATACTCTTAATATACTAAGGTAACTTACCTTTAGAGAGAGACTTTAGATACTAAATAGTTAAAATAATAATAGTTTCCTTAATAAACTTCAAACTGAACTAATATAGAAATTATATAACTTCTTCTCTATAGGCTACCTAGGGTGTAATAATGGACTGGAATATATAAATTATTAATTCTCCTAATCTAAATAGTTATGAAGTATCCGCCAATTTATATATAACTGTAATTCATATAAAGGTATTGATATTTAGAGGTAAGCTAAAAAGAAATTTCTAAAATTCTTACTACTATCTAACTAATTACACTTTAATTTATTAAGCAACTTTATTACTAACCTATCCCCTATAAAAGAAAGTTAATTATTATCTCTAGATTATTATAAATTAAATAAATAAAATCTTTATACTAAAAGAGATAGATATAATAAAGGTAGAGATATATACCTAATAGTTTCTTAGTTGCTACTATAGATTGCCTAAAATACTATACTTTATTATAAGTAATACAGAATCTAACTAAGTAAGTTACTTCCAAAAGAGATTCTATAGGCTAATAGATATTATATATTTATTAAGTATTAGTTACTATTAATAAACTAACAGAATTACAAAGTAATATAACTAGATAATCTAAGTAGTTTTGAGAATATTTATATACTAATTCCAAAATAACTAAGGTAACTTATTATCTATTGAATAATTAGCCTTCCGCAACCAGTAATAGAATATAATAGAAACTATATCTTTTTTTATAAATTATAGATATTATATTAACCTTATTTCTATTATTAAGAAATATATAGAATTACCTAGTAGCAATAAGGTTACTACCTACTAGCTAATGAAGAGAATATACTTAGTAATAATATATATTTATATAGATATAGCTATTATTTAGTAAAGGTTAGAAACTTAGGTAAATAAAATCCAGTTTCCCACAGGTTAATATTAGGTTAGTAATAAGATATAGTTGAATATAGCTAAGTATAATTTACTAATGTTAAGCTGAAAACTAACCTTATTATATTATAAGTATATAATAATCAAGATTCTCTTACTATATGTTTATAAACTTAGATACCCTAGAGTTTATTTACCTATAACTTTATATAAATATACTTTAAAGAATTACTATTAATTTACTATCCAGATAGATTATAATTAATAGCTAGCTACCACTATTAGTAGATAATAATAGAAAAGCGTAATAGTTAGTTAAAAATATTCTTACTGTAAGAATATATTAAGAGGAAAGAGGACACTAATAAAAAGTCCTTATTAAATAGAAAGAATACATAAACTTAATATAGAAGCTAGCTAATATTATTATAAATATAATAATACTGGAGTAATATAAACTGAGATATAAATCTATTATAGAGAATAATAGTAGCCTAAATTATAACCTCCAGCCGGACGGCAGCCGGAAAGAAGGAAGATAATATTACAGGCCATATTTAGATATTAAGCTAAAGTTATATTTAGATATCTAAAGCTAACCTCTTTACTTAGGTAAAGCTCCAGTAGGCTCTATATAGTATTATATATATAGATTTCTCCATATACTTATAAAAGCTTCTCTTTTACTTGTTAGTTCTAAGTAAATAGTATTTTACGCCACCTTCTGGTTAAATAAGCCTAAATCCAGCCCTTTACACTAATTAATAGAAAGATTTATCAGATAAGGTACTTAAGCCTTTAAATAGTTATATCAGTAATATATATTATATAGGCTTATATTCTTTTAGCTATATAGTTAATTCGACAATTAAGAATCTTATATATACTATCTAGACTGTAGGTTCAAATTCCATATTTATAATAAAGTTAAAATAGATATAAAGATACCTCATCATAATATAGAAATACTCTATATATAAACTTAAGTTCACTAGCTTAAATAGATTAAATCTAACTCTAGCAGCCCTAAGGAGGTATATTAAATTAGGTACTTAAGCCTATAAACAGTTATATTAGTAAAATATATCATATAGGTCTATATCCTTTTAGCTATATAGGTAATTCGACAAAGCCTATACTATCCACCCCTAGATTACTTCCTAAGTAATTCTCAATTATAAAATTTACTTTCTCCTTCTATATTACAATGATTGTTTCCTTTTCTTTATAAATAATCTATATATCCTTATTTTATACCTATTATAATACTATTAATCTGCCGCTATTCTACCTCTATTTCCCTATTATTATTACTTTCTTCTATTATATTAGTTATTACTTCTACTAATACTAATTTCTCTAATAATAATTCTAACTATTATTTTCTTCCCAGTAAATTCACCTTCCACACTTATAGTAACTATATTATTAAAGGTAACTCTAATAATAAAGAGAATGAGCCTGCCTAAATAGTTAAATCTACCTACTTCCCTTATTCTATTGAGTATAATAAAAGCAGTAAGACTTAAAGTTATATTTTAAATTATAATTACTTCTACTATAAATATTTAATATTTAAGAGATAAATATAAATAGAACCTATGTTTATTTACTAATAGTCTTAAGTTATATAACACAAATTACTAAACTAATTACCCAATTATCTAAAGTAAGTATATTATTATTTCCATTTAGTTAATTAGTAATAAGGAAGGTAGCTTTAACGGTTTTTATACTACTATTTCTTTACCTAACGTTTTTGCTACAGCTTAGTATTTATTACAGGCTATATCTGGATATCTGGTTAAGGTTATACCTAGATATCCGAAAGTTACCCCCTCGCCCGAGTGGGGCCCCGGTAGGCTCTATATAGTATTATATATATAGACTTTTCTATATACTTATAAAAGCTTCTTTTTTACTTCTTAGTTTTGAAATAAATAGTGTTTTATCTTATCTTCTAGTTAAATAAGTTTAGATTTAATCTTTTATATATTTAGAACTTAGTTCTATTTACTATATAGATAATATTAGGTAAAATATAGCTTCCCACTAGTTGAATAAAGAATCTAGTTAAATATAGCTTCTAGAATATAATATTATATAATAGTTAACTAACTAATTAATATAAAGAATAATAGAAAATACTTAAATCCCCCAGAATATTCTTATAGATAGTAAATTTATAAGTAAATTACTTTAGTAGTAATCATAATATACCTTAAGCTTCCTCTACTAGAGAATTAATAAGCCTATATAGAAATTAGTAAGATGATATATAGTGGTAAATAGTAACCTCCAGGTAGTTACTATAATAAATACCTCTATCTTACATTAGGATACTTTAGAAACCTCTAAAACTATATTATTAGGATACCGGCTTTTAGTGTTAATAATATTATTATATCTTTACTGGTAGCTAATTACTGAAAGAAACTTCTTTCTTTATTCCTAAAGCTTTTAGATAAGTAAAAGAAATATTAAGTATAAACTTAATAGATAGAAGCTAAGTTTAAGATTTATTACTATTTCTTTAATAGTAATTAGAAATATTAATATTTAGTTTTTTTCTACTTAAACTTTAATTTCCAGTAGGTAGTTAGAATCTTCTATATAGTGGGAGGATTGGAGAACTTCCATAATTTAGATAATTTTATAAGTTATCTAAATAGAATATATCTAAATTTAAATAGTTAGCCTTATATTATTACTTATCTATAAAGGTTCAGATAGAAAGAAAATAAATATCTAATTATTTTTCTATCTTAATTTAAAAGACGTCTAGTTAATACTGAAGGATATATATAGCTAAATATAATTCAGATGTTTCCACTAGAGGCTATTCCAGTTTTCTATTTTAAGAAACTACTTATTATAGTAAATCTTTCTATACAATATAGATCCTAATTATCTAAGATTTAAGATATAGCTTAGTAGCTTAAGTATATAAAGAGAATATTAGTTCACTACTAGCTACCTTATTAAAAATCCCCTACTTATAATATAGGGAATAAAGTTATAATAATTAAAGTAGTTAGAAAGTAATAATAATACTAAAGCTTTAGTAGCTTCTTTCCTATCTTAAAGAAGTATTTGAAGAATTACTAGAATATTTACTAATACTTTAGATATAGTAAGAAGAATTGTATATATAGAAACTATATAATATAGAAATATAAGACAGTTAATATAGAAATTATAAACGTTATAGCTACTTTAAATTATACTGAGGATAATTAGGGAAATAGTATTTTCCCACTTAATAGTAATAAGAGTTTGGAAAAAAAGTAATTTTAAAGTAAAGTTAAACTTTAAAGTTAATAGAGGTGGAAGTAACAGAATAGGGAAAATAATAGAAAAGGAAATAGGTAAGTAACTAATAGTTAGTTACTATTTAGGCTATAATTAATAGAGATTACTTTATTAATATACCTATTAATATAGGCTATAATATTTATATTATTATTCATATCTTTCCTATAAAGAAATTTTACCTTCTTAGAGTTAACAGATTAAAGAGATAAATAAGAGAATATACTAATAGATTATTACCTAATAATATCCAGAGGGTAGCTATTTTAATTTCGAAAGTTAGTAGCTATATATAGAAGATTTATATTTATATTATAATGAATCTCTAGTTACTTTTATTTCAGATGTATCTATAGATAGAGAATAAATATATTACTAAAAATATTAGAGTTTCATAGATAACCTATATGAAGGATAGTATAATAATCTACCTACAGTATTAAGATAAATTAATATAATTCAAGAAGACTTAGTTAGCCTACCCACTTAATGCTAATTTATTTATATTTACCTGCTAATATACTATATAGTATATTAGTAAGATATTAAGTTTCTACCAGATTATATTTATTAGTTTTATAGGTTTTCAGAGAATATTAGCCCTAAAGGTAAAGGTAAATCTAAAGGATTATATTTTTGTAAGTATCTTAAATAGATTCCTAGGTTTCTTCTATCTAAATGTAGTATATTAGCTACTTTCTAGCTAATTAGAAATATATTACTATATTCTACTAATTTCTAATAATAAGGAATAAGAATTAAATCTTCTATAGGAATTTCTTTATAGTATATTATAAAAGAAGCTTCTGGTATTATTACAGGCTATATCTGGATGTCCAGCCAGAGTTATATTTAAGTATCCGAAGCTAACTTCCTTACCTAGATGAAGTTCTGGTGGATCTTAAATAGTATTATATATACAGAATTTACTATATACTTACAAAGGCGTCTCTTTTACTTCTTAGTTCTAAAGAAATAGTATTCTATACTACCTTCTGGTGAAATAAACTTAGATTCAGCCTTTTATATACTTAGAACTTAGTTTTATTTACTATATAAATAGTATTACGTATAGTATAGCTTCCCACAAGTTAAAAATATAATTTAGTTAAGTAAAGCTTCTAGAGTATAATATTATATGATAGGTAATTAACTAACTAATATAAAGAATAATAGAGGATATGAAATCGCCCAGAATATTTCTATAGATAGTACATTTATAAGTAAACTACTATAGTAGTAATTATAACATATTTTAAGCTTTCTTTAGTAGAGAATTACTAAGCTTATATAGAAATTAGTAAAATAAGATATTATAGTAAGTAGTAAACTCCAGGTGGCTACTATAATAGATATTGCTAATTTATATTAGAATACTTTAGTAATTTCCAAAATAATATCTATTAGAATATTAGCCTTTAGAGATAGAAATACTATAATACCTCTACTGGTAGCTAACTACTAAAGGAAGCTTCTTTTTCTTTCCCCAAAATCTTTAGGTAAGTAGAAGGAATATTAAGTATAAACTTAATAGATAAAAGTTAAGCTTAAAATTAATTACTATTTCTTTAATAGTAATTAGGAAACCCGTTTGACGTAGTGGTTTAACGTCTAGCTGGTATTTACCGTTTTGGTAAGTGCAGTAGATTCGAATCCTGCGATAGGTAACTGCGACCGGTGGTTATAGTATACCTTCTAGTTGTGAAACTAAGTGTGGTAACTGCCACTAGCTGGCGGCACCTACTAATAGCTATTAGCGGCTGGCGACCATTAATAGCTGGTAATAAGTGTAACCAGCTGGCAGTAAGCGTCACATAATAACTAATTGCGATCCTTTAAAGAGTAACTGCGATAGATATAAGCTTATACCTTCCTTTTGTGTGATATACCTTCCGCATTTGTCAGCTATTATATTAACTAACCGCGCTTACTGCCTGAGGTTTTGTTAGAAATAATATATTCGAGCGTCAGAATTTATATTATTTAAGCTTCAGGTATTCGTAGTATCTCTATAGGCTTCACCCTACTTAAATTAGTTAAAATAGAACTTTATGTAGTATATATAGCTATATTTAGTTATATATAATATATACCAGATTTTACCTCCTAATTATATATAATAATGAAGAGTCTTACGATACTGAAGAGCTACTAGGCTAAAAACTATATATTACGATAATTTTATATATTTTAAATACTAAGATATCTACTAAAATACCTCTATTTTAATATTTAAGGAAACTAATTAGTAAATTACTTAGTATAATACTTTTTAGGTAGAAGCTAGAGCTTATAATCTATAGAAGTATTTTAACTCTAAAGTAACCTCTTAATAAAACTTTAAGTTAGAGGTTTCTTAAGAGCTTCTTATATAGGATTTTCCTAAGGTGAAAAAGAGTAAAGCAGCTATAATAATACCTGAAACTAGTATTTCGGAGGATTTGAATACCCCCAGTACTCTTAATAGGTTTACTTCTATAAAGCTAACTTACTCTGAGGAACTTTAACTTCCCCCTAAAGCTACTGAAAGTATCTATATTAAGGATATTTTAGACCTCTCAGAGAAGACTCTAAAGGTTTATATAGCTATCTATAGCTTCTACTTAGTAAGAACTTAAGAGTATTAGTATAAACGGTCGAACTAAGTTTATATAATAATTTAGATCTTTAAGTATATAAGTAAGATATTCTAATATTAGTATTATAATATAGAGGAGGATCTTACTATATAGTTAACTAATTTCTATAATTACTTTAGTATTATAGATAACTTCTATCTCTAGTATATAGCTACTATATATTATAATATACTTTAGTTTTCTAAACTTAAATATTTTATAATGGGAGTATTAACTAAAGTATAGTTTCAGAAGTAGGAAGATATAATATATAAAGTTTAAATAGTTAGTTATACTTCCTCTATTATAGAGATATTTTAGGTTAATAATCTTATATTCTTATTAGTTTACTTACTAATTTAAATATATACTTAGAGTTATATATTTTTAATCTATAGTTAATTAAATATAATACTACTAAATAAAGTTATCTTAGCTATTATAGAAGCTATTCAGTAGCTTCCTGAAGCTCTCTATTAAGGTAAAATTAGCTATAGAATATTTAATATTATCTTAGAGGCTACAGATAGTAGCTTAAACTCTTAAAATAGTAAGAGATATTTTAATAGTTTAGATAAACCTCTATACTCTCTTAAGTATAGTAGAAACTATCTACTCTCACACTATTATTATATATACTTATTACTTATATATAAGAGCTGGATACTAAATACTGTAATAAAGGAGAGAATTAAATAGTAAATAGCTTTAGATTTAGACTTCTTAAAGAAAGTCTAAAACTTCAGATAATAGTAACTATATAGTTAGCCTTCTAGCTAAAGTAGTTATAATACTATATAGTAAGTTTACTATATAGAGGAATCTTAGTAGTATTCTCTCTAAGACTTATTTATTCTTAATTTAGACGCTTCAGCTTATACTTTTTAAGATATTAAGTATTTTATAACTCTCTAAGAAGCTTCCTCTAGAGATTATATTTAGTATAATACTAAACTAGTATCTCTTAAAAACTATAGAGACGCTAAGATTTATATTATAACTTCAGAATATAAGGAGGCTAAGTTATACTTCTATAACGTTACTTTCTATATCTCTCTAGCTATAGATTTTATTTCTTTTTAGTAGTTATAAAAATAAGGTTACTAGTAGGATACTAAGTTAAACTATCCCTCTTAACTATAGAGGAGTAATTATTTAGAGATTATAGCTGTTAATATTTAATATAGCTAATAAGTTCTTAAATACTATATATCTTATAAGAGGTTAAATACTCTAGTAGTATAGTTAGTATAGTATAAGTTTTCTCCTAAATACTATTATTACTAGAGATATATTACTGAGATTATTTAAAGATCTCTAAAAGGTAATAAATAGCTTTAGTATTAGTACCTAGAATATTCTGGGAGAGAGCCTCTGAATTACCTTATCTTAGCTATATATAGTATTTATATTACTAATAGTCGCTTAAGGTATAATAAGTATTAGCCTACTTAGAGGGTATGCGAAACTTACGACGTCAGTAAGGTAAAATAGATTATTTACTATATAGAATATAAGAGTATCTTATATACTGCCTCTAGAGAGTATATTATATTTCATTTTTACTCTTATTACTAAGGTTATAATAGTTACACCTTCTTTTTAATATTCACAGATAGAGCTACTAACTACTTATAGGACTTTTATCTTATAGATTACACTGGAGCTATTATAACTACAGCAGTCGATAACTTTATCTTACTCCTTAAGCGTCAGTATAATATTAATATTAATGTCTTTAAATATAATAATAAGGTCCTTAAGTATAAGAGGCTAAACGCTACTCTAACTACTTAAGATATTCACCTTAAGCTATCTACACTATATATATAAAGTTAAAATAGAGATATAGAGTATATTAAAGTTATTATTAAGATTTTATATGAGGGCTATAAAGTAAGGAAGTAAACTACTTTATAATTTCTAGCCTGAAACCTTATAAGTAGCAGTATTTCTTTATAACTATATACTAATAAGCTTTTTAGACTGGCGAATACTATACTAGAGGTTTTATAAGGTTACTTGAAAAAATAATATTATAAGGTTAGACTTAGCTTATTTTCATATATATAGCTGTAAGTATTTTATTCTTACTATAGATATAAAACTTAAGTAAAACTATCTTACTCACCTTAAGGAGTATACTTTCGTTAGCTTTTTAGTTAGTTACACTTTAACTAACTAGTTTTAGGTGTGGAACTTTTTATAAAATGAGGTTATTATAACTTATAATATCTCTTTTAATAAGATAATATTTTTAATAGAGATTTAACTTTTCTATAAAATAACTTTAAGAGGTTTAATTTTAATAAAGTTTCTTATTAGCTATAAGAGTAATTAGCTATAGTAAAGCTATATAAAACTAGCTTAAATACTTACTTAAACTTAAGTAAAGAGCCTAATAAAGTAATCTATACTAAAAATATAGGAGGTAACTATAAAGACTTAAAGTTTTATATCTACACTATAGTTAGCTTTAAACTCTCTAAGGCTCTATATAAAACTGTAAAGTTTATATTATTAACCTCTCTAGAGTTACCTACTATATTCTTCTATAATTTTATTTATATAGATAAGACTATAAGAGAGTAAGGAGATTAGATACCTCTAGAGAGGATTAAGTGTGAGGGATAGATAAGGTATTATATTAGAGTAGTTAGGAGATCTTTATTTAAAGCTACTTTTTTAGCTAGTATCCTTTAGTTATTTCGAGATACTTCTAGATACTTCTATCTGTAGCTATAGAATTATATAAGTTATCAGCTAGAGGGAGTTCTTAAGGTTTAAATTTTAAGAGGATTCTAAAAGATTATTATAAGTCTGAAAGATAAATTTTAACTATAAGGTAAATTAGATATTAGAGAATATTTAAAATATAGGAGAATAGATATTTCCACTCTAGAAGTCTTATAATAGATTTTGTTACTATTATTTATATCTTACTTAGTAATATTTACTTATTTATATACTGAAGTTATAGTAGCAGCTGAAAGAGCTTATCTCGGAAGTTATATTAAATTATACTTCTGGAGTAAGGTTAGTAAGGTTTTTATAAGAAACTTAAAAGTTCTAGATTACTACTAAATTTATACCTATAAGTTTAATAAATATAAATACCTCCTTAAAATTAAAACGTAACTTATTATTTATAGAAACTAATAGCTATAAGATAACTATAAGACCGATATAGCTACTTTAGTAGGTATATTCTTTTAAATTCTTATAGTAATTACTAACTACTTTAATCTTAAATTACTTTAGTATAATATAGTTAATATTTTTATTTAAGTAATACTCAATAGGGTAGTTTATATATAGATACTACTTAGTTATTAAAAATTTAGAAAGATCTATTATCTAAATAAAATACTCTATAGCTTTTAAAAGTCTCCTCTCTTATAGTAGTATTATCTAGAGGTAGAGTTCAAATACTTTAGTTTTAAGCTTACTGTGAGAAAGCTATATTACTAACTTAAGAGATATATTATCTTCTTCTTCTATATTAATAACTATATACTCTCTATTAGTAGCATAATAGCTATAAAGTTATTAGAGCCCCGCAGTATACTAACTATATAGCGTAACTTAGTAGCAGAAACTAGCTACTAGTAATAACTAGCTACTAATTATTACTACCCACTAGGTAATTAGTAACTAATTACTTAGAGTATCTAGATCTAGCTTATATGTAGCCTATAGGCTATATACTATAAATATCACTATTTTTAACCCTATTAGTATACTATGTATAATAATATATATAATATATCTTCCCCTAGTGAAACTAACACTAATTAGTAGTTAACCTTACTATTACTACTTACTATAAATTAGTAAAACTTATTCAGATAGAAATAGTAATAGAAGATTATTAAATTTAACTTAAGGTAAAGCTACTAATCTCTAAATTTATTTAGATATTTTTAATAATAACTTCTCACCTAACTTAAAGTAAAGTAATATCTCTTTAATAATTATACTAATATATCTTAATTCTAGTAACTAAATATTTATCTATACTTAAAATTAACTTATAGAAAAAATACTAAAAGTATCTTATATAAATATATTTATTAAATATCTCTATTATAAGATTTACTAGATTTCTATAGTAAAGGAATTTATAGTATTCTAAATCTCTCTAAATCCCCTTATATTCCTCTTTTTCTTCTCTATATTTTTCTACCCTCTCTCCTCTCTTTCTTTACTTAACTAATAGATAGTCTCCCTCTCTAAAACTAAATTTTACCTATATAATATTAATAAATAGAATTAGTAAATAATATAAATAGAATCTCCTCTCTCTCTCTATCTCCCCTCTTTTAACTTATACTTCTTTATAACTCCCCTATAGTTAGGAAATAATTAGTAAAATATCTAAATTAATAAAACTTCTTAAAAGACTTTTTGAAAACCTTAGTATAATAAGTAATATAATCTCTTTAGAAGTAAGAATATTAATAAAACTGAAGTTTCTTCTCAGTAGTAAAATCTTCAGTAAATAAAAAACTTTCAATCTTATTATAAAATATAATCCTAGTTAAATTAATAACTAAATAGTATAAATTATAGTAATATATATATATAATTACCTCTTCAGTAGAAACCTCCTAAACTCTTTTAAGAATAATTTTAAAAATTAGCTAGAAGATATATAGGTTATTATAGATAAATAAATACCTCAGTATTTACAGAATACTCTCCTTATCTATAGTATTAAGATTAATATAAAACGTAAGTAGATCTACTAAGTCCTTATAAACCTGATAAAATAAAATAAGTTTATTCTATAGACTAAAGAAGAAATCCAGAAAATAGTAATAAAGTTACAAAACTTAAAGATACTTATTAATAACTAACTAAACTTCCTTAATAATATTACTTTTACCTAGTAGATATATTTTATAATCTGGAAGTAATAATAAAAAGTAACTTATTAAGATTTTATAAAATTTAATATTTATCTAACTACCTTAAGAAACTAATCTCAGGAAGTATCTTAATAAATAGAGAGACTTATAGTTAATTTACTATTATTAGTAATAAATCTTACTTCTTAATAATAAGGATAACTTCAATAATAAAACTTTCAAAATTAATAGGAATAACCTCCTTATAACTAGAACTAATAGTATAAATCTTCTATTTTACTTCCTATAGTATTTCCTCTATATATTAACTTTATAAATAATTACTACGAGATTAGACCTCTCCTTAATAATATACTAACAGCTAAAAATATAACTAATTTAACAAAAATATATAACTCTAAGATAAAATATAGAGAAACTCTCTATAATATTTTTAAATTAAAAATTTATATTTTTAGAGATTATTATCTAAAGTTAGATGTATCTAACTATATATAAGCTGGAGTTTTTTTAATTATACTAAAAAACTAAACCCTCAAATATTACTTTAGCTACTTTAGTAATCTCCTTAATCTTATAATATTTTATAATACAGCCTACTATATTAAGAATCACTTTAAAAGTAATAAGAATTAATATATTTACCTTACTAACTAATATAATATAATATTTAGAAATATTGTTACTAATGACTTAAATAAAATAAGAAAGGAGACACTTAAGATCCTTTTTACTAAATTAATATATATTTAATAAACTTTCCCTCTTAAATAGTATATTAATCTCAGTCTCTAAAACTACCTCTTAAATATATACTAAGGAGTATTAGAATACTAGCTAGCTCTCTTTAGCTTCACAGTAATATACTAGAGAGTTTATAATTAATTATAATCTACAGTTAGTATTACTATAAACCTCCCTCTTATAATATTTTGATATATACTTCAAAGTACTAATAATTCTGAGGGATCCTTATTAATTAGTATAGATTAATACTAAACTAACTAGATATATAATTTACCTTAGAGCTCTTACTGAGGATATAGATATAACTATCAAAAATACTTCTAAGTACTATTTAGAGAAGAGTATCACTTAACCTCTACTGCTCTATATAGCTAATTTAATAAAAAATACTATATATATAGTAAATTTAATTACTAGTTAATAAGCTACTCTCTTGAAGAGAGAAGAAACTCTTATAACTAATATAAGTCTAATATCTATGTAGTAGATATATCAATATTTACTTATTACTACTTTCTTATATAATATATAAAAGTAGAAAATCTAAATAATAACTCTAGAGATACTTATAAAACTAATATTAAGGATAATTTAGTAGTATATTACTTCCAGAACTATTAACTTAAAGATTAATCTGAGATACTAAGTTTTCTAAATAATATTTTAAATAACTTTATAATATTTTACTTTGAAGAATAATCTATATCTCTAGATAATTTAAAGATTATAAAGATCCTCTAGAATTAAATAGTAACTTATATCCTAATAAAAGAAAATAATATAATTAAGGAAATTATTATTCTAACGTCTATATTTATTCTTAAAAAATACTATTTAAATATAGTTTTCTAAGGGATTTTACCTAACTTAGATACTATTAGCTACTTTATAGCTAGCTACTCTCAGTTTAATACTCTAAAATAAACTATCCTTCCTTCTATTCTCTGAAAAACTTCCAGAGGAGGATTAATTTGTATTTATTTTATAGGAAGTAAATTTATAATAATAATAAGTATAGTTAATATACTTATACTACTTAGTATAATAATATTCTATATAGTCTCTTATAAGACCCTATTTCTATTCTATCTTACTAATATAGATTACCTCAATATCACTTTTAATAATATCTATAACTAGTTATATTAAAATAAGAGAATTATCCTAGTTATATATAAATAAAGATATTTACAGATATTATTAGATAAGGAAGAGATACTTACTTTCTTATATCTAATAGAGATTAAAATCTAGAGACTCTATTATTATTTTAGATATCTATCTATTATATATCTTTAAGAAGTTCTCTATAAAGTTAGATATCTAGTTAATTAAGAAACTCTTATAACTCTCGAAAAATACTACTACTAATACTAAATATATAATATTACTCTCTGTTAATTCAGATTTACTCTCTATAATAATATTAACTTTAACTTTAAAGTTATTATTAATATCTTTTACCTTAAGGATAATTACCTTATCTTCTATATTATTAACATAGCTATAATTTTTAATACTATTTAATTTCTATTCAATATTTCAATAAAATTAATATAAGAAACTTTTAAAATATACTAAATTAATATTTACCTAAATTCACCTAATTTTATCTCTATTTATACTAAAATAAACTTCTAATTTAAAAACGTCTATTTAGAAGCTAAAATAATAAACTTAACTATTAAGATTATATCTATTAAGATCTATAATAATATTAGTAAGATAGAATATTACTATATTTTTCTCTATTATATATATAAAGTCTACTATTAAGAATCTTTATTATTATTATAGAAATATTATCTCTAAACTACTTATAAGTTAATAAATAATACTATTAGTCTAAAGAATCTTATATCCACACTCCTTATTTTTAAAATCTATTTCTAGCTTACTGAGGATCCTGCTTTATTTTTAGAGACAGTCTCACAGATATAAGTAGTCTAAAAAGTAACTAAAACTATCTATTATAAATATATAAAAAGAATTATTAATATTATTATAGTTACTCAGAATAATCCTAATATATTATAAATTATAAGTTTCCCACTATAATTTCTTATATATATATAATAAGAAAAACAAATTAGTAAAACTCTTTCTATCTATTTGTTACTTATAGTAAGATTTATATTATTAACTTTCCTTATAATTCTTAAAGATTCTATTTAACTACTATAAAAATATACTATAAAAATAATAATACTTCTCCTTAACTATATATCCCAGTAGAAATATAAGAATACTTCTAATATAAATATAATAATAGTAATATTAATAAGATTAAAGATCCTCTTTAAGAAATTTTATTTATTCTAATCATATTCCCTATTATTCTCAAACTTCTAAAGACTCTAGAAATACTAGAAAATAATAATATTCCCTCTCTCTATATTGTAAGTAATATATTACTACTCTCTAATACAAATAAGTATACTAAATATTAGAAAGCTATAAAGTTATTCCTTAAACCCTTATAAACTTTATTTAATTAAGTTACTCTTATATAATAAGAAGGTAATTAATAAGATTAATTTATAATTTTTCTTATAGCTAAAGAAGAAACTAACCTAATCCTCCCTTAATCTCTCTACTAAAAAGGAATTATTATTATTTCTAATTTTCCTTTTAAAAAGTTAATAAAAAAAAAAGTAAGAAATATTATTAATAATAATATAGTTAAGATTATCCAGTATAATCCTATTTTCTATAAAGACTATACTATCTTTAAATCTTAAATTATTAAATAGATAAAGAATAAGGAGAATAACTAAGTATATAAGAAGTTAAAACTTATAATCTAAAGTTTTAGAGATAATAGGAAACTTATAATTCTTATTTAGTCTCTTATAATTCAAAGAAGTAGCTAAAAATTAATTATAATTATTACCTCTATATTAATAAAAGATAAAAGTTTCTTCCTCTAACTAAGAAACGTTATTTAAGCTTATATTCAGGCTAAAACTAAACTTACAAAATATATTATAGCTAAATTACTTACTCACCTTAAAAACTAATACCCTCTAGAATTTATAATAATAATTAGTAAACTACTCTATAATTTAGCTGAAGTTAATACTTACTAGTAAGTAATATATTTAAAATACTATAAAGAATAGTTATATATAGAAATATCTATTTATGATCCTTACTTCCTTATATCTCAACCTAATAATAAGATATTCAGTATAATTAGTATATAAACTGATAATACTCTTAGTCTTTCTAATACTATTTTTACTTAATAAGAAGATAAGAAACTAGCGAAAGTCTCCCTTATAATAAAACCTAAAATATTCTTTATAGAATTAACACTACTAGTATTTAATAGTAGTATACTCTCTCTCTAAAGTAAAAACTTCCTTCTTAAGTAAAAAAACTAAGGCTATAAACTTACTATTATTAATATCCTTATAAATCCTGAGATACTTAAGAGACGTTATATTAAATAATATATATAATAGTATATATTACTTTAATTTACTAGCCTGAAGTATTCTTTAAGCTCTTATATATACTATAATGATAATAACCCTCTAGTAATAATACTACTACTCTTAATAAGTATATTAAATAGTAAATAGAATATTTAGATTAAAAGTTAACTTTTGTCTCTCTTAACCTCTCTAAAATATATCCCTATATTTTTATAGATAGCTTTTTTGCTAATAATATTAATTTATTTTTTAACTAGAATTTCTAAGAATCCTAAGCTAAGAGATAGCTACTAGTGAAGGTGAATTTATAATCTAAAATAACCTAGTTTATTACTTTTTAACTAAAAGGAAAAAAGTAACTAGAAATATACTTACTTTAGAGATTTATACTATAGTTACTAGCATAAATTTTACATATACTATTACTATATTTTTACAAAAGATTATAACTTATTATAACTTTCCTCTTATCTCTATAATTATCTATACTAACTTATATTTATTATATAAATACTTTATAAAGCTTAGTATTATAAAAGAGAAGAAGCTTGTAATTAATATTATAGCTTTAAGGTAATTATATAAATATTGAGAACTCTATAAAATATAGTAAATTAACAGCAAGGATAACCTTACTAATATTTTTCTAAAAAAGTCTCTAAACTATACTCTAGAGGGATTTATTAATATAAATAATATAATAGTTTATATAGAGAAATAAGCTATTTATTTAGAATAAAAAGAGGGAATTTAGAAAGTTATTTAGTTAAAAAATATAGATTATTAAATTAATTTTATCTTATATATAGAAATATAATATACTATAATTAAAAGATAAAAAGGAAGTTTACTAATATTAATAATATAATAACTATAAAACTATTAGAACTCTATAGTATACTAACTATATAGTATTACTTAGTGGCAGAGACCCGCTACTAGTGATAACTAGCTACTAGTTATCACTATCTACTAAGTAATTAGTAACTAATTACCTAAAGTATCTAGATCTAGCCTATACGTAACTTATAGGCTACACACTATAAATATCACTACCTTTAACCCTATTAGTATACTTTATATAATAATATATATGATATACCTTCCCCTAGTGAAACTAACACTCTCCTTCCCCTCAGAAAATATATCTAAAGTATTTATACTATTAGTAAACCTCTAAAAGAAATATTATCTTAAAGGAGGTAAAAACTTATAGTAGTTTCTTAGTATTAAGATTATTTAAGTTTAAATAATATAATAGCTATAGCTCTCTTAAGTAGTCTATATCAAAAAGCTTCTTAAGTATCTCACAAAATATATATAATATATTGAATAGTTTAACACTCCCCTTAGATCTAAAGAACTCCTCCTATAGCTTAATTAAGCCTTCTATATAGACATTAAGTATTACTAATAAGATATCAGCTTTATTAATTATATTATAGTTATAATAAAACTAAATATTACTTATATAGTTAACTAATTATCCTATTTTAACTAGAATCCTAAAGATAATTACTAAATTAAAACTAAGTAAATAATATAGTATCTCAGTAAAACTAAAAACCTCTACTTTAAATTCAGCTGTAAGGTTAGTAATTTATAAGATAGCTTTATTATTACTATAGATACTAGCTTTATAGATAATAGTGAGGATTAAAAGAGCTTTTAGGTATATACTACATACCTCTTTAGTAGTCTTATTATATAGTAAGTTAATAAATTTAATATTATTACTATTTTAATAACTAAAGTAGAACTTTTAGCGTTATTATAAGTAGTATAAGAAGCTATTTTTGCTAGCTACCTTATCACTATACTATAAGTAAACTTTATAATAAACACTTTTAGTAGAGGTAAGATATATAAGCTTTATCTAGTAGTCTAAATATAGTGTAATAACTAGTAAATAATATACCTTATAACTACTAAAATAATATAACTATATATAAAGCTATAGTATATAGATATCTTTAACTACTAACTATAATAAGAGACTTAGTAAGAGTATTTTAAAGTTAAGTATATACTCTCAGGAGACCTTATAGCTAACAGCTTTATAAAGTCTTTTTAGAGTTACTAATTTAGTATTTTTATTACTTAAATTAATATAATAAACTAGTTAAACTACCTGAAGGTATAGTAAGAGGAGGAATTTTAAGAAAGTCTACTTATACTAATATTTAAAAACTTTAATAAGGTTCTTAACTACTAGTTAGGATTTATAGACTCTAAATCTAATAATAATATAGTTAAAAAAGAGCTTAGAAGTATCTAAAATATCTGAAGTATTAGGAGATACCTTTAGTCTAGATAATAAGGAATATCTAAATAGTCTGAAAATAATACTACTCTTCCTACTATAGGAGTGGAGGTTTAATAAGAGTAATAAGGCTATAAAAAAGAGTCTCTCACGAGATATAAATAGAATATTAAACTAATATTATTTAAAAGGGTTAGTTTACAGACGTAGCTTTTAAAGCTAGAGGGGTATATTAGAAATAATACGTTTAAGTATTAGAGTTTACATTATTTAAGCCTCAGGCACTTATAGTGTCTCTATAAGCCTCACTCCACTTAAGCCAGTCGAAATAAAGTCTCGCGTGGCGTATGTAGCTACGTTTAGTTATATATAATATATACTAGATTTTACCTCCTAATTATATGTAATATGAGACTCTTAATTGTTATATATAATTAGGAGGCAAAATCTAGTGTGTATTGTGTGTAACTCAACGTGGCTATATACGTCGCGCGAAGCTCTATTTTAACTGGTTTAAGTGGGGCGAGGCCTGTGGAGACGCCACGAGTTCCTGAGGCTCGAATAGTGCAAACTCTGACGCTCGAACGCGTTATTTCTGACAGGTTTCCTCCGTTTAAATAGTTCCTCAGCTCCAGCTTATCTACAGGGTTTAAGAGGCAAGAGCCGACTGTCGGATGCAACTACCTAAATAGGACCCCGAGAGGCATGTGATTTAAATAGTCAGAGACCTTCAATATAACTAATATTTAGTAATTAGGAATATTAGTATCTAATTTATTTCTATTTAAACTTTAGTTTCCAGTGAGTAGTTAAAATCTTCTATATAGTGGGAAAACTAAAAAACTTCTATAATTTAGATAGTTTTATAAGGTATCTGGATAGAATCTAGCTAAATCCAAATAGTTAACTTTATATTATTACCTAACTATAGAATCTTAAATAGAAGGAAAATAAATACCTCATAATCTTTCTGTTTTAATTTAAAAAGACTCTAGCTAATACTGAAGGATATATATAACTTAATATAGTTTAGATTTTCATACTGGAAGCTACTTTACTTTCCTACCTTAAGAAGGTATTTATTACAGTTTATCTTTCTATAAAATATGAATTCTAGTTATTTAAAATTTAGAATATAGTTTGGAAGCTTAAATATATAGAGGAAATATTAATTTTCTACCAGCCACCCTACTAGAAATTTGCCACCTATAATAAAGAAGGTAATATTATAATAACTAAAGTAATTAGAAAGTAATAATAATATTAAAACTTTAGTAGCTTCTTTTCTACCTCCAAGAAATACTCTAAGAACCACCGAAATAACCACTAATATTTTAGATACAGTAAGAAAAACTATATATATAGAAACTAAATAGTATAGAAGTATAAAAAAGCCAGTATAAAGGTTGTAAAAGATATAGCTACTTCAGATTATTTTAAGGATAATTAGGAGGATAATATTCCTCGACCTGATAATAAGAAGAATTTAGAAAAAAAGTAATTTTAAAGTACAGTTAAATTCTAAAGCTAATAGACGTGAAAGTAATAAAGCAGGAAAAATAATTAAAAACGAAATAGGTGGATAACTAGTAGTTAGCTACTATTTAGATTAAAATCAACAAAAGTTACGTTATTAATATACTTATTAATATAGATTATAATATTTATACTATTACTAATATCTTCCTTAAAATTAATCTTTACCTTTCACTAATTTATAAGTTAAAAAGATAAATAAGGAAATATATTAACTTAACTACTATTTAAGTATATCTAGGAGGTAGCTATTTTAACTCTGGAAGTTAGTAGCTATATATAGAAGATTTATATATATATTATAGAGAGTCTCTAGCTACTTCTATATCTTAGGTAACTATAGATAGAGGATAATTACGTTATTTATAATACTGAAGCGTAATAGATAATTTATAGAAAGGGTAGTATAATAACCTACCTAGAGTATTGTGATAAGTTAGTATAGCTTGAGAAGCTTCAGTCAGCCTGCTTACTTAATATTAATTTATCTATATTTATCTACTATTATACTATATAATATATTAGTAATATATAAAGTTTCTATTAGGTTATATCTATTAGTCTTAGGAATTTAGAGGAAACATTAATTCTAAAGGTAAAGGTTAATTTAAGAAATTATATTTCCATAAGTATCTTAAAGGAATTTCCAAATTTATTCTACCTAAGTCTAGTATATTAGCTGCTTCCCAATTAACTAGAAATAAACTACTATATTCTACTAATTTCTAATAATAAGAAATAGAAATTAGGGTTTCTATAGGAATTCCTCTATAGTATATTATAGAAGAAGCTTCTAACATTTAAAAAGATTCTAAAGAATTTACTTCATAAGGGGTTTATTAAAGTAAGTAGCTTTTTCACCAATATTTTAGTTTTCGTTATAAAGAAGCTAGGTGGAGGAATATATTTCTATATAAATTATAAAGTTTATAATATAATTTTAAAGAAGTATTATTACTTTCTCTCTTTTATATTAGAAATTCTCTAGAGGGTTACTATAACTTACTAATATACTAAGTTTGATATTATTACTATATTTTATAAAATTAGAATTAATGAAATAAATTAGAAGAAAATAACTTTTTGGATATATTATAGTTTCTTTAGATAAATACCATACTTTTTTGAATTTACTAATACCCCCGACATATTCTAATAATATATTAATAGCTGTCTGTAATAGTTTCCAAATAATTAATTATAGTATATTTTAACAATATTCTTATTTACACTAGTAGCTTGCGAAAGAAATATAAGGAGAAGGTTTACTAGATATTTAGCTATCTTACTAATATAGATTTAAAGTTAAATTCTAAAAAGTATAAATTCTTTATTACTATAGTTAAGTATATTAGGTTTATTATATCAGCTACAAAGAATTGTCCTTGTAACCTAGAGAAATTGGAGGCTATTATTAACTAACTTCCCTGTAGTTTACTAAAGGGTATTTATAGTTTCCTTAAGTTTACAAATTACTAGAAGGTTTTTATATCTTAATATAATATTATTATAAAGTTTTTAAATTATTTAACTTGGAAGTTTATTTTCTTTAACTAGAGACTAAAGTAGCAGAAGGCTTTTCTTATACAAAAAAACTTTCACTATAAAATTAATTTTATAGATATTTAAATGTAATATTCCAATGATAATAGAGATAGACTATTTAGGGTATATTCTAGAAGATATATTAACTTAAGATAATAAGACTAAAGTAAAATCTTTAATAACCTTCCACTTTTAATATCTAATCTCTATAAAATTTAATTACCTAATTAATAATAAGGAACTTCTTATAATACTAATTTATTTATAAGTATAGGGAGTAAAGCTATAAAATACCGGAAAATTTAAGATTCTTACTAACTATAAGGATCTTAACTATTTAATGAAAAAGTAATTACTTATAGAGAGGTAAAGTTAATAAGTAGAGAAGTTATTTTAATATAATTTTTATCTTAAATATTAGCTGGATATTGAGATACTAGCTTTTAATATCTTCTTCTAGGGGAAATAAAATATCTTTAAAGGATAAAATAATAAGAGATAATAGAAATAGATAATATAGATTATTTTAGATACTACTATTTCCATAAGGCCCTAGGTAAAATTTATATATATTATTAATATCTAGGTTTTTAAAGGGAACGTTAGGAATAGATTGGTAACTAAGTGATAGATCTATGTGGGGGGCGAAACGTAGGGGTGCGGTTGTTGATATATTTAAATCTGACCTATCTACCTGGAATTCCAGCCACTATAGCCTAAATATCCCTCTTTATATATAACTAAGCGGTGGCCTGGCTGGGGGCTACTGGCGCGCCCTGATATATTCCCCCCCCTTATAGACTATATCCTCATAGTCTTATAGCTTGAAATAAAACTATTTCCAGATCCTGAATCCCTATAGTATATCTCCTGGCTCTCCTACTAGCCCTCTACTGCCCCTATAATGCTAAATCCCCAGTATCCTCATCAAACCTCCATTCCTACGGCAGGAAGAGTAATACTGTTTGCAGAGTCTCTTGAAGCCTCTTATATGCTGCTGGCCTCTTATATGCCGCTAGCCTCTCGTACGCCGCTAGCCTCTCGTACGCCGCTAGCCTCTCGTACGCCGCTAGCCTCTTATATGCCGCTAGCCTCTCGTTGATATTACCTCTCTTTGACGTAACCTCTCGTTGACGTAACCTCTTATACGCCGCTAGCCTCGTGTTAACGTGGCCTCTCGTTGACGTAACCTCTCGTTGATGTAACCTCTCGTTGACGTAACCTCTTGTACGCCACTGACCTCTTATATACTGCAGCCTCTTATTGATCCTCACGCCAGGCTCAAGTCTATGCAGTATGCTGCTGTCGCCGCTATGCTAATACTACTGCCGTAGCCATACTAATACTACTGTGCTTAGCCTTCTGGTATCCCTCCGTTTAGGCTTATATAAAAATTGTAGGGTCTGCGGTTTTCTCTGTAGTATATTAGTAGTATAGCTGCTATATAGCTGCCTCGGCTATTATACTATAGATAATATAATCTTTATATTTATAGTATTTATAGCCTTGTGGCCTCCTGGCAGCTATTATCTTCTCCCTGGGTAGCTATAATCTTATAGCTATAAAGCTGTTAAGTCTATAATATCCTTAAGCTCTTAATTCTTATATCCTTATACCTTTAAGATTATATCTTAAAATCTTTAGTCTGGGGGACTGAAAGATCCAGACTATACTTAGACTTAGAGGCTAGCCTCCAGCTAACCTCTAAGCCCTTATACTAATATAGTAAATACTTTTATAGGTAGTAAAGTCTTCCTCTACCTCCCTGATGTAGAGTTTTCTCTACTTCCTAATATTACTATTACTAATAATATTACTAAATATATCTCTAGTATCCCTATAGTAAACTACTTATTATAACTGAATAAATTACACAATATATATCCCTAAGTCTCTTAAAGTGACTACTATAAAGTAGCTTCCTTGAAAACTTTAAAAATATTTATTTACCTAGTAGCTTTATTAGTATTATATAGTCTAAAACCTCTATTTCTATATACCTAAGTATATATACTGATACTTTTTTAGTATTCTCTTATATAGTAATATTAGTTACGCTATACTATAGGGTATACAGTAACTATATACAGTACTATATACGTAGCAGTATACCCTCTAGAGCCTACTAGCTACGGATGCCTAGTATCCAGCGCTAGCTGTAACTAAATAGCATAGTAATTAGTAAGTAATTACTACACTATAGATCTAGAACCTTATATAGCGTCACACGCTATATAATATAGAAATAATAATAACTAATAACTAGAATACTCATTTACATCTATATAATAAGATTATATACAGTATATAATTACCCTGATAATTAAACTAATACTAATCAGTAGTTAACCTAATTATTATACTACTATACTATAGATCAGTAAAACCTATTATATTAGAAGAAGTAATCGTAAAACCCTATACCTAAAGTCTATATAAGGTGAAAGATTATAAAATTTATTACTTAGATACCTTAGACCCTCCCTACCCTAGGATCTCGCCAGAAGCCTCTAACTATATACTAACTTCTTAAGGAGACTACTATTAAGAAGTTTAAATTCATATCCTCACTCTAGTTAAATTAGGATACTCTCTATAGTAATACTGAGGAGTTTAAATTTATATCCTTATTATTACTAACTAGAGTATATTCAGCTAATATAATAACTCTCCTTAAGTAATACTAGATCTCTTTAACGCTAAAGATTTATAGTATCTCTAATCTTAATTTCTTAAGAAACCTATATAGCCTCTTAAAAACTCTTCCCCTACTCTTCTTTATATAGATCCAGCTAAAATAATAATCCTCCCTTACCTCACACCTCTCCAGCCTTAATAATAATATCTAAATTAACTTCTTTAAGTCAGATATCTACCTAAAATATCTCTATACTAATAATAACCTTGCCCTCAGATATCTCCATACTAATAAAGATCTCTCTTTACTTAAACCTAGAGTATTTCAGATAGATCTAAGAGATTAACTATAACTCTATCACAGTAAATAACACTAGTAAGATTAATATATACCTAAAATACTAACTAACCTTTTATACCTAACTAGAACTTTATAGCTAGAAGCTTTTTTAAATATTCCAAAATAATTTTATTAAATAGCCTGAGGTAATATAGTAACTTAGTAATACTAATATAGTCTACTACTTTAGAGACTACCTTATCACCTATAATATTAAAATTAAACTAAATAGTAACTATCTCTATTTAGTTTTATACTAAATTACTTAGTAAAATAATTTTACCCTATAGACCTATCTAGAGATTAAGGATTTTTACTACTACTTTCTCCTATGAAGAGAGAACCTCCAGAAGTTTCTATAGTAGCTAGATAACTTTATAATAACTAAATAGTATATTCTATTACCCTCCTATAAGATCCAACCTAAAGCTGAAAACTTAACGTAAATAATATTCTTACTATAAATAGTTAAAGAAAGATATTTGCTACTAACTTAACTAACCTATATACTTATAGCCTAAAGCGAGAAACCTCTATTCTAACTCTCAGTCTCACTAGCTTTTTATTCCTCTGTATTAAAATCTCTCTAATAGTAAGAAAACCACTAAGACTATACCTAGTAGCTACCTAAACAGTATAAATACCCCCTATAAGCTCATTTTATTATTCCTTTTAATAATATATCTACTAAGTATATTACAGACCTCACAAAATTATATAATAAGAATATAAAGTATAGTAGAAGCTTCTATAATATCCTTAAATTAAAAATCTATATATTCTATAATTACTATTTTAAGCTTAGTATCTTATAGTATATATAAGTAGGATTTTTCTTAATTATATTTAAAGATAAGACTCTTAAGTTTTATTTTAACTACTTAAATATCTTAAATATTAACCTTATATTTAACTAAATAGTCTAGTAAGTTAAGAATTACTTTAAGAATAATAAGAATTAATAACTTTACCTCTCTAATAAGTAAAATACTACCTTCTAAAATATTATTACTAAAAACCCTAATAAAAGCAAAAAGGAAGCTTTTAAGCTCCTAATTTTAAAACTTATATATATCTAAAAAGTTTTCCCTACTAAAATCCAGATAGATAATATTCTCTACTTCTAGCTTATAAGTATATACTATAGTATACTAGAGTGCTAGTTAGCTTTCTTCAGCCCCACAGTAACCTCCTAGAGTCTCTATAATTAGTTAAGATCCACTATAAGTAATATCTTATTAATCTAAAAGATATAATATATATAAGATAATAGAGATAACCACTAGAAATTAGCTAGAGACTAATTTTAGACTAACTATATATATAATTTACCTTAAGGTAACCCTTAAAACTATAGTTATATCTCTATATATCTATAAGCCTATACTCTAAGTAGCTATCACCCACCTCTAATACCTATATACAGCTATACTAATTAAGAATACTATATATATAGTAAACCTAGTAACTAGTTTATAAAGTATACTCTCAAGGAGAGGTATACTACTTTTAACAGATATAAATTAACTACTAACCCTAAAGTATATTCTATAATTATATATTATATCTTCCTTATAAGCTATAAAAATATTAATAATTTTAATAATAATAACTTTAAGGCTTAACTAGACGTTAATACTAATAAAGATATTATTATATAATACTAAATAAATATTAACCTTAAGGAGGACTACTCTATAGGATCTACTCTAGAGATATTTTTTATATTATTTTATAGTAAGAAACCTATTACTGTTAATAGAGATAGAATTACTAGAATCCTCTAAGATTAAATAATAGTCTATACTCTCACTAAAAACGTCACTACTAATAGTAAACTTATAGATAATACTACTACTTTTATATATACTTTCACACTTAAGGACTACTACTTAAATACTATATTTTAAGATACTCTATCTAATTTAGATATTACTAGCTTCTTAACTACTAAGTACTTCCAGTTTACTATATTAAAGTAATTAGTTATCCCCTCTATTACTCTCACGCTTCTATAAAATAAAATAGTTATAATATACTTTAGAGAAGCTATTCTTATTATAATATTTAAAATAGTAAATATATCTATACTACTCAGTATTATTATATTTTATATAATCTCTTATAATATATCTTTCCTCCTCTACCTTATAAATATAGATTACTTTAATATTATATCTAATAATATCTATAATAAGTTCCACTAGAGTAAAAAGATTATACTTATTATTTAAAAATAGAGATATCTATAGATACTCCTTAATAAGGGGAGAATAATTACCTCTATATACCTTATAGAGATAGAGATATAGAGACTCTACTACTACTTTAGATATCCAGCTGTAGTATACCTCTATAATATTCTCACTAAAGTGGGATATCCAGTTAAATAGTATACTCTTGAAACCCTCGAGAGGTATTACTATTACTACTAAATATATAGTGTAGCTTCCTTATACTTCTGATTTACTATTTAGAATAATATTAACTTTGACTTTAAAATTATTATTAATATTATCTATATTAATAACTATAATATACTCTATATTATTAATATTACTATAGTATTTAATACTACTTAATTTTTACCTAACCTATCAGTAAAAGTAATATAGGAAGCCTTTAAAGTATATTGGATTAATATATATTAAAGTCCTCCCGATTTTATTACTACTAATATAGAAATAACTTTTTAATCTAAAAACTTCAGATTAGAGGTAAAAACTATAGAATTAATAGTTTATATTATACCTCTTAAGGTATATAATAATATTAGTAAAGTTAAATATTACTATATACTCCTATACTGTATATATAAGATTTACTATATAGAACTTCCTACTGCTACTTAAGACGTATTACTTCAGGCAGTATATAAAGTAATTAATAATACTACTAGCCTGAATAACCTTATATTTACACTATTTAGTTTTAGAGCGTATCTATACCTAACAGAAAATTTAGCTTTCTCTCTGGATATTATTATCCAAACTTAAGCTATATATAAAGCTACTAAAGAGGTTCACTATAAGTATACTACACGCACTATAAATATTATTTTAGTAATATATAATAGTCTTAATACTTCTTATATAATAACCCTTCCGCTCTAGACTCTCGTATATATATAGTAAGAGAAAAAAGGTTAGTAAAAACTATACCCTCTTATTACTACTTACAGTAAAACTTATATTTTTAAGTTACCTTATAGCTCTTAAGAATTTCAATTAATACCTATAAAATAGTATTTTAAAAATGATAAATAAGAGATTAATAATAATATAGCTAAAACTATAGTTTTATAAAAGCTAATACTTATAGTTTTATATACTAACCCTCAGTTAGGCTAAAGATCTTTAAGTAACTTAATTATAAATAGAGACTTATAATCTTATATAATTATTCTAATTCTATCTATAGCTATCTCTAAAACTCTAAATATATAGCTAACACTTTATCTGTTACATATTATTTTAGTGGTAATTATATATACGTACGTACGTAATATAATTAATATTCTATTATTATAAATCCTGTAAACTGCAGTTACGCGTAGGTCTTACCTTCCCATATTATCATTCTTTTACAAATAAACTATATTTTAGCTATATACAGACTACTAAAAGCAGCCTAGCCTCTAAAACGGACAGTACTAACTATTTCTTCCTACCTTTTCTGTAATAAATAGTAGTATAACTGACGTTTTACTGTTATAAGTAATAAAGCCACTATAACTATATTATATTACTTTTACTTAAAACGTCGTAAAGTAAGAACTACTCTATTAAGTATCTCTAGAGTTACACCTATCTATATTATATATTTTATAATATTCTCCTCTATCAGTTTAGAGAGATAGAAGCTTCTTTCTTTTTATTAATTACAGCTGCCTAATTATAGGAACTAATCTACTATATAGACTCCGGCTGAGTAAGGTAATAATATTATACTATATTAATTACAGCTACTTAATTATAGAGACTAATCTGCTATATAGACCTCAGCTAAATAGGGTAATAATATTATACTATATTATCTACAGTAAGTATATTGACTTTAGTAAGTATAATATTCAAAAAAGCTGACTATAGTATCTACTTTAATAATATTATTAACTATATAATCTATATAATTTATATAAAATAATAATATTATTTATATCTCTATAAGAGGCTATAATAGTTATACTGTAACCTATAATATTTACCCTCTATATAATAATTCTAACAATAATAATTATAATAATAACAATAATAGCCTGAAGCTTACTTATAATAAATAGATATATAATAATAATTACGCTCCTACTAATTATATTAGTAACTATAATGCTCCTGATAATTATATTAGTAACTATAATATTCCTAATAAATATACTGGCAACTATAATGCTCCTGATAATTACGTTAGTAACGCTACTATAGTAAATATAAGTAATAGTAGTAGTTATTTATATTACTATAGTAATTTAGAGTAGAAAGTAGGATTATGAGGATGTAGCTTCGTCTTTTTTAGAGAAGCAATTATTATATATTATTTTAGTGGTAATTACATATATATATATATATGACGTAGTTGACGTTCTGTTATTATAAATCCTATAAACTGCAGTCATACGTGGGTCTTACCTTCCTATATTATTATTCTTTTACAAATAAACTATATGTTGGCTACATACGGACCACTAAAGGCAGCCTAGTCTCTAAAACGGGTAGTACCGACCACCCCTTCCTACTTTTTCTGTAACATCATCCTACTTCTACCTTAAGAGAAAAAAATATCCTCCCCCCTCTAGTAATTAGTAATCTACTATCTTAACTATAAATAACTTAAATTATACTAAAGCCTCTAAATTATATAATCTATAGGTATATAGTTAGTTTACTACCTCTAGAGTTTAACTAAGAAGTTTATTTTAAAGTATACCTTACAGCTAAGAAGTAGTTAGATTTAGTATTCTTAATTACTTTCCACACAAAAAATATAATTATAATATCTAGCTTACTATTTAAAGAGTTGATTAAAAAGGAAGTTAAAAATATAATTAATAATAATATTATAAAGATTATTTAATATAACCTTATCCTCCATAAAAACTATAAACTTCTTAAATTCCATATTATTAATAGAATTAAGAATTAGGATACTAATAAAGTATATAAAAAGTTAAAACTTATAATCTAAAGTTTTAGAGACTATAGTAAATTTAAGATTTTAATATAATTACTAATAATCCAGTAGAGTAACTAACAGTTAATTTTAACTATAACTCTAATCCTCCTTAAGTATAAAAATATAATAATATAGCTTTATAATATTATTTAAACTTACATTTAAGCTAACATAGAACTTATAAGATTCATTATAGCTAAAATACTCTTACACCTTAAAAAGTAGTATTCTCTAAACTCTATAATAATTATTATTAAACTACTATATAGTCTTACTGAAATTGAAACCTACTAGTAAGTAACTTACTCTATATATTATAAAAAGAAATTATAAATAGAGACTTTAATATATAATCTATATTTCCTTATCTTATATACTTAAAATAATATTTCAGCCTTACTAATATATAAACTAATAATATCCTCAGTCTCTCTAATATAATATTCTCTCACTAAAAAGATAAGAAATTTAAAAAAATCTTATTTAAAGTGAAGCTTAAAATTATACTCTTAGAAACTATATCCCTTATATTTAATAGAGATATTATATTACTTTATAGTAATTACCTCTATTTATATTAAAAATACTAAAGGTAAAAACTAGTTTTTATTAATATATATACTATACTTAAGATACTTAAGAAAGTATATATTAAATAATATATATGTAGTATATACCTTACCTCTATATACTAACTAGAGACTCTATTTAACCTCTCGCATGCAGCATAAAAGTAATGATCCTTAAGTAATAATACTACTACACTTAATAAATAGCTTAAGTGGTAAATAGAATATCTTAACTAAAATCTTAACTTTATACTACTTAACCTCTCTAAAATATATCTTTACATTTTTATTAATAACTTTTTTACTAATAATACTAACCTTTTATCTTAACTGAAATTTATAATAATTCTAAACTTAATAACTATAACTAATAATAGCTAATTTAACTTCTATAATAACCTTATATATTACTTATCTACTAAAAGTAAGAAAATTACTAAAAGTATACTTACTTTAGAGATTTATACTATAATAGCTAATATAAACTTTACCTATACTATAGTAATATTGCTTAAGAAGATCCTTAAGTATTAAAAGCTTCCTTAGATCCTAACTATTATATATACTAACTTATACTTACTGTATAAATACGTTACAAAACTTAGTATTACTAAAGAGAAATATCTGATAATTAATATTATAGCGTTAAAGTAGTTATATAAATGCTATAAGCTCTATAAGATACAGTAGATTAACAGAGATAATAATATTGCTAATATCTTTATAAAATGCACTCTAAACTACATTCTCAAGAGATTTATTAATTTAAACTATATAACTATTCAAATAGAGAGATAGATAATTTAAATAGAGTAGATAAATAAACATTTAGATGTTATTTAAGCAAAAGGGTATAGATCATAAAAGATATTATTTTTTCATATAAATAGATGGGCACTAAAATATATAATAAGAAAGAAAGTTACTAATATTAGTTACACTATACCATAGAGTATATAGTAACTATATATACTATTACGTATATAGTAGTATACCCTCTAGAGCCTACTAACTACAGATACCCAGCACCCAGTGCCAGCCATAGCTGAATAGTATAGTAATTAGTAAGTAATTACTATACTATAGATCTAGAACTTTATATAATACCACACGCTATATAACGTAGGAATAATAATAACTAATAACTAGAACACCAGTTTACACCTATATAACGAGATTATATATAGTATATAATTACCCTAACAATTAAACTAATAAGTAACCTTATAAATACTATATATTTTATAAGAATAGCTATAGTATCTATTCTGCCGTATAGCTGCTCTCAGCTATTCTAGCTTATATAAAGCCTAACCAGCCTATTTATATACTTTCGAATATTCTATTCTAGTTAAAATAGATTATATCTTTCAATAATCTATATTCAGACTATATACTATACTATTTATATATTATAGTTATAAACTTAGACTTATTTAATTATCGCCTAAACTCCTATTAATTATTTTAGTATAAAGAAATAAATACTCTTTCAGATCTATTATAACTGTTCCAATATAGTATTTTCAACTACCAGTAATCTTAATATTAAGATCAGGCTATCTAATAATATTAATTTCAACCAGTAGTATATTACTCTTTAGGTTTATATAACTAGCTAAAATATTTCGAAGTATCTTAATCTAAATATTAAATTAACTATTAATATTACTAAACTATTTAATCTACTAAGTTTCAACACCTAGATATCTAGAGAAAATACTACTTAAGAAAGCAAAAATTTAGACTTATATATAGTTAAGACTATAGGCATTTTTAACTGCTACTTTATAGATCTCAAGCTTTAAGTAGTTTAAGAATCTAACTATAAGAATATCAAGAAATACTGCAATATAATTTAGATATAAGTAGATATAATTATTAATAATAATCTTCTCACGCTAGCTTAAATAAAGCTTCTTAATAATAATAATATATATCTCTTTAAATACTCCTTAAAGTTTTGAAACACTAATATACCTAGAATAAGTTAGTTACGTAATAGAGAGTCTAAGTGGAATATAAGAGAATCCTAGAAAAAGCTAATTTAAATATCTCTACTTCAGCTTAATATAATAAGTAGCATACAATCTACCTTTAAGTAGTTATATTTAATATCCTTAAGATTAAAAATATACTTATAGTTAAAAAGTAACTTTAAATACTTAGTCACTATATTATATTCAGTTAGGCTTCTAAATATTACTAGAAAATAATTAAAAATAAGATTCTTAATTTACTAATTATTAGTCTAACCTAATATAGAGAGGATTTTGCCTCCTCAATATACATTAATAAAACTTCAGCTAAAAACTAAACTAAAACGCTACTTATATTAGCTACCCTTATAGAGAAATCAGATAATATAACTTAATTGAAACTAAAATATCTATATAATTAGAAATAGTATCTATATCCACCTAAAGATTATAATTATATTAAGTATATTATTACTCATACTTATAGTTAATTTCTTAATATTTATATATTAATCGCCACTCGAAATATAGTAATTAACACAATTAATAATTCTAAACTATATAAACTCTACTAGAAGCTAGTTAAAAAAGAATAACTTAATAATAAGGATTATATAGCTAAAGCTAAAAAGCTATCCTTAGATAATTGTAAAGCTAAAGTAACTCCCTCAGATAGTAAATCCAGTAGAAGTAGTTAATATCCCTCAAACTTAATATATATTAATATTAATCCCTCTCCTCTTAAATAGTTAAATATTAATATACCTCTAAGTATTTTTTCTACTACTTGAGGGTCTTACTTACTTTCAGTAAATATAGTTTTTAATAATTATAGAGTAACTTATATTACTAACTCTATAATATTATTTAAAGAAAGATCTTTTAAGTTAAGTTAGGAGATAGATATAGTTTAGTGTAGATTAGCTAACTTTCTTATTATTAGATAAAGTAAGTATATAATTCAGAATATTCTTAATAGTCTAAAAGGGAAGAATATACTTAATTGAACGTTAAATAATATTACCTATATTAAAGATTTTTATACTAATATTATTTGAGAAGCTTTACTCCTCAAGAAAACTAAAATCTAATATATAAAACTTAATTATATATTTAAATATAAACCACTTAACTACTCTATTATAAGAAAATAGTTACTTAGAAAATAAAATTTTATCTTTCTTGAATATAAGCTACTTTCTAACTACTTAATAGTCTATTTAAATACTTCTAGTATAATCTTAGAGTCACCTTATATTCTACTATTATAATTTTAACCCTCAGTATCTCTACTAGATAATAAATCTAATAATATCCTAATTTAGTATTTTTATATAAGTTACTTTAACTTTAATACTCTTAAGTATCTAGTTCTTAATACTTAGGGGGTAAAAATTACAGATCTAAAGTAATTAGACTATTCACACTATATAGAAGCTTATTCTTTATAAGTTATTTCTAGATAACTATCTAAATTATATTTAATTCACCTATTTTACAGAATCTCCTAGGATTTATTTAACTTTCCCAGAGTATATATAGGTAATGTATAGGTATTTGTTATTAAGGATAAATTCTCAGGCTTACTCTTTATATTAACTCTTATAGATAAAACTTATAATTTAGTTTATTAAGTAATTATAATATTCGAAAGATAGGTTAAGTATCAGAAAGGTCTCTCAATCTATTAGATTTACTAAGATATCAAGTAAGCTATAATAGTAATTAATAGAGAAACAGATTATTAAACCTAAGTAGAAAAGTAAAATATCGATCTTAAACTATCTCCCTCGTATATAAAAGAACCAGTTAAAATAAGTAAGTATATAGGAAAAAAGCTTATTACTTAAAATATTAAGATATAAGAAACTATAGGACTACTATCTAAACTATAGAAAGAAGTAATTTAAGTAGCAGTAATATTATATAATATATCTCTAAATAGTTAAAATAACTAGAAGTTACTATATAAAGTTAAAGAAACTTAGTTTAGATAGTATTTTTATTAGTAGGTTCCAGAATATACTCTAAATCTATATTTAAACTTATATCCCTATTAGGAATAAATCTATACCTATAGATATTAAGTATACCTACTTAAGAAATATTATAAATAAGGTAATTTAAAAAAGTTATCTAAAATTAAACTAAGGGGATATATTAGATACCTAGTAGAATATATTCTAAATACCTATAATATCTATAGGATCTGAATGTCCTACCTTTATAAAGTTATTATCACTCAGAATATTAAATTTAATAAGAAAGGATTCTACTTAAAGTAAAACTTATATAAAATATTTACTAGAGAAGTTATAAAACTCCTAGTTAAGCTAATTACTAAAGAGAAAAAAGATCCTATTCTTAAGATACTCAGAGAATTTAAACTAGAGAGAATACTTACTAAAGAACCTTCTCTTCTACTAATAGTCTCTATAATACTAGAGGCAGCCTAAAATATTAAGTTAAATCCTAACTTAATCTCAGAAACTAACGAGAGAGGTTAATAATATCTAAACTAACCTCTAAACTAATAAGATCAGTATAGATACCTAAAAATCAGAATTTAGGAAATATACTAATAGCTAGAAAACCAGATAGTATACTTAAAATATAGAATCTAGCTAGCTAAGAGGGTGAATCTACTTCAAACCAGAAGGCTAGAGGTAATTATATTAAAACTCTAATTTAACTAACTTAAAGTAGACTAAAATACAGCTTTTAACCTCAAAACCCTAAGACTTCAACAATCTAGAAGTCAGACTAATAATATAGAAGTAGATAATAATAGTAACTTAAACCTAAAATTAATATTAATAACTATATAATACTCTTAAAAGAATATAATAGTAGTATTTTATATCTTACAGAATATAAATAAGATAGTTTCACTAGTATTTATCTACCTTATTAGTAGTAGAAACTTAATAGTAATAGTCTCAGCTTTTTTATAATTTTCCTTATTATTTAAAATATAACCCTAAAAAAGAAGGATCCAACTATACAGATTTAAATATATCTTAACTAACTAGTAGTATCTCCTAAAAGCTAACAGAATATTACTAATTTACTAGAACCTCTCTAAATATTTTTTATTAAAGCTATAAAAGCTGAAATTATAAAGTTAAAGAAAAAAGATATCTAGCGAAAAATAGATTGCTAGAATGTAAAGTTAAAACCTCTATTTTTAAAGTAAGTTTTTACCTATAAGATAAATACTAACAGTTTCTTAGAATAATATAAAGTAAGGATTTATATATATAGAGATATATAATCAGTCGATCCACTATAAACTATATATATAGTAATACTAGCTATTTAAACTTTTTAAGTAACTATAATAATTACAATATAATTTAACCTTAAAATCTTTCAGTTTAATATTATTAATATATTTCTTAATACTATAAGGAATCTAAATAGTCCTCTAATAACAGTTAAACTACCAGATAAATTCAAAGTAGCAGGGAGGTATATAAAGCTTAAACAAACTCTTTATAAACTTCAAGACGCACCTCTTCTATAATATAAAGCCTTCTATATTATACTGAAATCTTTAGATCTTATTCCTTACCTAGAGAAACCTTATCTATTTAAAAACTAGAGTTTAACTATCTTTATCCTCTTTTATATAGATAATATTCTTCTCTTATATTATAAAATAACTAAAAAGGAAGTATTTAAGATTATAAATAGTATAAAGTAAGCTTATAAGCTTAAGGAATAAAATTCAGTAAAATACTTTCTGGAAGTTCAGATAGTTAGAAATTATAAGTATTAGAAGATTTACTTAGTTTATAATATATATATTACTAAAATTACTAAATATTTCAATCTCAAATATAAACTAACACTAATAATACTATTTCTAACAGTATCTTTTATTATAAATCCAGATTAGGTAATAATAAAAGAGATTTATATATATTAGACTAAAGTTAATTTAATTCTCTATATATTAATTATAATATAACTAGATATCTTTTACACTTACTCTCTCCTATTAAAATACCTTATAAATCCTTCTCAAACGCACTTAAATACTATAGACTATATAATTTAGTATCTTTATAGAACGAGATTCCTGACGCTATAATTTAGAAGCTTGGGAAGTATAGATAAAATACTTCAGACACTCTTAATTACTAGAGATACTTCTTTCGCAGAAAATAAAAACACTTAAAAGTTAAGTTACAGCTATATTATTACTCTATTTAGAAGACTAATCTAATAGAAAGCTACTTAATAAAATACTATTATAATATTAACTACTAAGGTAGAATTTCTCAGTCTTAAATACACTTAAAAGAGACTATAGCTCTAAAGAGACTATTTTAAAATATAAAGTTAAACTTTAGAGATATTTAGAGAGTCTATTATACTAACCACTAAACTATCAGACTAATAGTCTTAAATAGTAAGTATCTATCTACTAGGCTTTAATATATAAATATTTAATAAATATAACTATACTAAGAATACTTAAAAGGAAGTTTCAGGATTATCTATATACCTATAGATATAATACTAATAGACAGACTTACAAAAAGCTTAACTTAAGTAAAATTTAAATAATTCAGAGTATTTCTCAACCTAATAGATTTTTAATTAATACTATTAGAACTACCTAAACTAAGCCACCCAGTCTCCTAAAAGTTAAAACTTAAATAATAACAAACAAAATCCTAATTCTCAGAGGAAAGTCTTAGTAGTATTAATATAAAATACAAATAAACAACAGAATTTATCCACTCTCTCGCAGAAAATAAACATCTTTAGTTAAACTTATATCTAACTTAAGAGAGACTATTCAAACTTATTACCCTAGAATAAAGCCTAAGCTGTAGCTAACAGTATATAGAAATTAAATTAAGGAAATATTAAAAACATATTAAACCCTATAGGTATTAAGGTTAGAACTTAATAGCCCTAACTTAAAGCAGGAGGAGGTCTATTAGAACTAAAAGTTAAAACGCTATAATAACCTCTAAAACTACTAGCAACCAGCTGAAAAACAGAGTTCCAGCTAAAAAACAATCTAGTTATAATTACAGTCAGATAAACCTGGGCGACAGTAAGTAATTAAATAGGCAGAAAGACAGCTAGTATTTCAGTAATAGTATACTTTAGAATAACTAGTATCTAAACAGTAAAGCTAGAAATACCTCTATTCTTAAAAAAAGTTGCCTTGAAATACTACTACTAACTTAAATTCAGCTTAAATTAAACTATTATCCTTATATTACTAACTTACTTATTTTCAGTTTATAAAAATCAGCTTTAAACCTATAATTCATACTAAAATACTTATAGAATTATTATTAAGTATTTCAACAGCCTTAATAAATCTTTTAAATACTTTATATATTCACTTAGACACTGAAATATAGACTTTTTAAAAGCTATTATCATACTAATAGTATCTCTCCAAAAGTATATTAATACCTTAAATTTTATTAATGTAATAATAATAACTATAATTAAGAATAAAAATTAAAATATAAATAGTTTAAAAAATAGTTCAGAGAGGCTAAACCTCTCTAATAATCTTAATCTCAGCTAAGTAGATTTTATATTCTATTAAAATCTTATATTTTAACCTATCCTTTCTGATAGGTATAGTAGCTTTCTTAGAACTAGTAGACTTATTAAGATTAGTTAACTAACTTTTTATACTCTCTAACTAATATTTCAGATCCTTAATCTCAGAAGATACTTTATAATCCTTAATTTAAACGGATTTTCTTATAGATACTAGAGTATTCTTATAATATTTCTTAGGATATTTAACTACCTCTTCAACTTTATCCTCTTCCTCTTCTTTAGGTTATTTAACCTCTTTAGTATCCTTTTTAATAGATTTAAACTCCTTATTCTTATTCTTAACTAAAAGGTCTCTAGTAAGATTATCTTCCTTATTATTAGTAAGAGAGATAATAACTTATATTTTCTTAGGCTGACTATAGTAATACTTAATAATAGCAGAAGTAGCTAACTTCTTAGCTAAAATAGATAATTTCTAAATAATAGTATTTTTAATATTACTAAACTTAAGTATATTAGGTAACTTAAGTATAAGTATATTAGGTGAAGTTTCTCAGAGATTAGGAAACTAAGTAAAATATATTTTAATAAGAGCTTTTAATCAGAAAATCTTAACTTTAGACTATTACTAAATAGTAAAATATACTTTAAAAGGATATAAACGCTCTATATTACTAATCTACTTTTAAATTATATAAATTAACTAAATTCTAACGAAATCTATGAATTTAATAATACAATTTACTATTATATCTATAAGAAATAAAGACTTAATATTATTAAAATAGATAAATAAACTAAGTAGTTACTAGATATAGTATACTTCCTCGAGAGAATAAAGAATAGATTCTTAAGTTCCAGATATATTATTAGAAGTGAGGGAATAATGAAAATAATAAAAACGTCTATTGTGAGGTTAAGCTCTATTTATTGAAGGAATTTAGATTTAGGGTTAGAAAGTGTCTCTTTTAATACAGAAATCTCTTGAGTGAGAATAGAAACAGACTAATTGAAAACTATAGTATCTAGATTAAGGTGTAACGGAATTTAACTATTAACTTTAGTAATAATATTATAAATTACTTTAGCCTGAAAGTTAAATATTAGTAATAATTAAAATAATTTATATACAATAATATATAAATTCTATAATAGCGATATTTACAGCTAATGAATATAATAATAGTTAATATTATTAATTAAAAAGATAAGAAAGGTAGTAAATATAAATAAAGCTGGAGTTTATAACATTTATAATATTAAATTTATATAATTTCGGAAGGAACTAACAGATTACTTCTACTAAATATTAATAATAACTATTTCAAAAACAGAAATATTATAATAGATTAGTTAAGAAATATTATTTCTTTTATTTTAATATTTAAAGAATAGTTTTTAATATCTATTTATAATATTTCATTTATTAAATATACTATTTAAAGCTTAAAGTATAGAATTTCATCTAGTAGCTATTCTACTGAGGAAGTATATAAGAATAGCTACAGTATCTATTCTGCTATATAGCTGCTCTCGGCTATTCTAGCTTATATAAAGCCTAACTAGCCTATTTATACACTTTTGAGCATTCTATTCTAGTTTAAATAGATTATATCTTTTAATAACCTACATTCAGACTGTATACTATACTATTTATTTATTATATATTTAAAATATTCTTTACTACTACACTAGCGTTAATATCCCTCTAATTATTTTTTGTAGTAGCTTTTTTATATACTAGCTTTCTTATATAGTAACCCTCTTATATAGTATTTTTTTATATAGTAGCTTTCTTATTTAGTGGTATTTTATATAGTGGCCCTCTTATATAATAACCTTTTATATAGTAGCCTCTTATATAGTAGCCTTATTAATACTGTATACTAAAATCTCTATATTTATATATATACTGATATACTACTATACTACAGTCTTTTCTATAATCTCTCTTATAGCTTCTTATTCTTTTAATAATCTTAAAATAGTAGCTTTACTATAATAACTTGTACCTTCCGCATTTGTCAGCTATCGTATTAACCAACCGCGCTTGCCGCCTGAGGTTTCCTNNAAACGGTTCCTCAGCTCCGGCTTATCTACAGGGTTTATGAGGCAAGAGCCGACTGTCGGGTGAACTTACCTAAATGGGACCCCGAGAGGCATGTGATTTAGCAACAGATCAGAGTCCTTCAATACAACCACGACTATAATAACTTTCTTTTATAGTAACTTTATTAATATTATATCTATTAAAATCTCTATTAGCTATACTAATACTGGTAGTATTAGTTTTACTAGGGAAAGGTATATTATATATATTATTATATATAGTATACTAATAGGGTTAAAGATATTAATATCTATAGTATATAGCTTATAGGCTATATATAGGCTAAATCTAGATATCCTAGGTAATTAGTTACTAATTACCTAGCAGCTAGTGATAACTAGTAGCTAGTTATTACTAGTAGTAGTAGTTTCCGCTACTAGGTTACACTATATAATTAGTATACTATAGAATCCTAATACCTCTATAGCTATTATACTACTAATATTAGTAAACTTTCTTTTTACCTTTTAACTAAAGTATACTATATCTTTATATATAAGATAAATTAATTAAATAATCTATATCTTATAACTAAATAACCTTCTGAATTTCCTTCTCTTATTCTAAATAAGTAACCTATTTCTCTTTATAAACTATTATATTATTTATATTAATAAATCTCTCTAGAGTATAATTTAGAAATTCTTTAGTAAAGATATTAGTAAGATTATTCTTACTATTAATCTACTATATCCTATAGAGTTCTTAATATTTATATAGTTACCCTAAGGCTATAATATTAATTATAAGCTTCTTCTTTTTTATAATATTACGTTTTATAAGGTAAATATATAATAAGTATAAGTTAGTATAGATAATTGTAAAAATAGAAGGAAGATTATAATAAATTATAATTATTTATAAAAATATAGCTATAATATATATAAAGTCTATATTAGTAACTATAATATAGATCTTTAAGGTAAGTATATTTCTAGTTACTTTTTTACTTTTAGTTCAAAAGTAATAAATTAGATTACTTTAGATTTTAAACTTACTTTTACTAATAGTTATCTTTTAGCCTAAAATTGTTATATTTTTCAGTTGAGAAAATAAGTTAATATTATAAGTAAGGAAGCTATTTATAGAAATATAGAGATATATTTTAGAGAGATTAAGAGGGATAAAAATTAACTCTTAATTTAAATATTCTATTTACTATTTAATATATTTATTAAGAGTAGTAATATTATTACTAGAGAGTTATTATTATTATACTATATATAAGAGGTTAAAATGTATCTTAGGCTGGCAAATTAAAGTAATATATACTTTATATATATATTATTTAATATAGTTTTTATTATGTATCTTAAAGTTTATAAGGATATTAATAATAGTAAGCTTATAACCTTAGTTTTTTTACTTACGAAGGAGGTTTTTACCTTAGAGGGAAAGTATACTACTATTAAATACTAGTAGTATTAACTTTATAAGTAAGATTTTAAAATTTACTATAAGGAAGGTTTTTACTAATTCTGTATCCTCTTATTAATTAAAAATAGTATTAGAAAAACTAAGGATATTATCAGTTTATATACTAATTATACTAAATACCTTATTATTAGGTTAAAATATAAGAAAGTAAGGATTATAGGTATATATCTTTATATATAACTATTCTTTATAATATTTTAAATATATTACCTACTAGTAAGTACTAGCTTCAGCTAAACTATAAAATAATTTAATAATTATTATTCTAGATTCTAGAGAATATTAATCTTGAAGGTAAGTAGGTAACTTAGCTATAATATATATTATAAATTTAATTTTAGTTTAAATATAAACCTAAATAATATCTATTAGCTAGAAGAGGAAACTTTCTTCTTTTATTAATATAAAGGTAATAACTATAATTAATCTTTAGCTACTTCTCTAAATTATAAGAAACTAAATAAGAATTATAAGCTTCTTATTATCTCTAAAACTTTAGATTATAAGTGTCGGTTCATTTTAATAGCTATTTTCGTGGCTATTTTCATGGCTATTTTCGTGGCCTATAGAGCCGTAATGCTATAGCTACGTCGGGTAAATAGTCGGGCTGTTTGGCCCGTACGGCCTATATAGCCCTACGCATGTAGGCTATAGCCCTATAGCCTATGCGCCCGTACGGCCTATATGGCCTATACAGCCCCTATTTGTATGTATGTAGGCTATGGCCCACGCGTGAAAACCTAGACAAGACATACAGAATACAAGAACCAGTATAGAATAGTTATATTATGATTAATTAATTTACGACGTTTTTACGTCACTAGTTATAAACTAACACTGATCAGTAGTTTAACTACTACTGGTACTTATTACCACTACTTTACTGCAGATTAGTAAGGAATAATCTAAAGAGATAAGGCTATAATATCTTCAAGGGACCCTATAGATAGCTTCTAAGCAGAAATAGGTAACTTGAAGTTATCGCAACTGCATACTACCCTAAGACTATTAACATTATACCTATAATAGAAACAGAAGCAGAAACAACCTTATAACGACAGGTTAACTTAATATTATTTTATATCTATTATATAAAGATAACCCTAAGACTATTAATATTATATCTACGATAGAAATAGGAGTAGAGATAACCTTATAATAACCTATTTAATATTTATTATTAAGATTATTAATATTATACTTACGATAGAAACAGAAGTAGAGACAACCTTATAATAACCTATTTAACGTTATATTATATTTATTACATAACAAAACTGACAGCCTAGATTAACGCTAAGTTGAGGTAGTAAAGCGTCATGACGAAGTAATAAGATTAACGAAAAACGCCCTCTCCTACAGCCTCTATACGTTACTCTTGGAGGCTCCCTGAGAGTATACGAAAACACCCTCTCCTACTTCTATATGTTACTCTTAGAGGCTCCCTGAGAGTATATAAAAATACCCTCTCCTACAGCCTCCACACGTTACTCTTAGAGGCTCCCTGAGAGCATATAACGTTACCCCTCCACCTCTCGAGGTAACACTATAGGCCTCCATCACGTGGCCTCCAGCGTCAAACAACAACCTCGAGAGACTGCCAGAGGGTATATAACGTCACCCTTCTCCCCCCTCAAGGTAACGCTATAGGCCTCCCTCACGTGGTCTCTAGCGTTCGACAATAACCTCTCGAGATAACACTGTCGACCTCCCTCACGTGGTCTCCAGCGTTCAATAATAACCTCGAGGGACTGCCAGAGGGTATATGACGTTACCCTCCCCCCCTTGCGGCAACGCTATAGACCTTCGTCACGTGGTCTCCAGCGTTCAACAATAAACCCTCGAGGCAACGGCAACGCTATAGACCTCCCTCACGTGGTCTCCAGCGTTCAACAACAACCCCTCGAGGCAATGCTGTCGACCTCCCTCACGTGGTCTCCAGCGTTCAACAACAACCCCTCGAGGCAACGCTGTAGGCCTCCCTCACGTGGTCCCCAGCATTCAACAACAACCCCTCGAGGCAACGCTGTCGACCTCCCTCACGTGGTCTCCAGCGTTCAACAAGAACCTCGAGAGACTGCCAGAGGGCATACGACGTTGCCCTCCCCCTCTCGCGGCAACGCTGTAGACCTTCGTCACGTGGTCTCTAGCGTTCAACAACAACCCCTCGAGGCAACACTTCAGGCCTCCCTCACGTGGTCCCCAGCGTTTAACAACAACCCCTCGAGGTAACGCTGTAGGCCTCCGTCATATCGCCTCCAGCATTAACAACAACCTCGAGAGACTGCCAGAGGGCATATAACGTTACCCCTCTCGAGGTAACGCTGTAGGTCTCCGTCACGTGGCCTCCAGCAACAACGACCCCTCGAGGCAACGCTGTAGGCCTCCATCACGTGGCCTCCAGCAACAACAACCTCGCGCCCTACAGCCTCTTTCACAAAAGCAAATACCTCGAATAGAGCCCTACACTCCCCCAATCTCCGACGTTTATATGAAGTGATCCCAGCGATCAATACGACCACTATAATTATATGGAGGAATAGATAGGCAACGACTTTGGAGGTCAAAGGAGGCTATCTAAAAAGAACATATTTGGTATATAGCTTTTCAGGAGACTTTGACGTTGCCATGGCATAAACAAAAGATCGCCAATGTCGGTTCATTTTAATGGCCATTTTCGTGGCCATTTTCATGGCCATTTTCGTGGCCCATAGAGCCGTAATGCTATGGCTACGTCGGGTAAATAGTCGGGCCGTTTGGCCCGTACGGCCTATATGGCCCTACGCACGTGGGCCATGGCCCTATGGCCCATGCGCCCGTACGGCCTATATGGCCTATACGGCCCCTATTTGTACGCACGTGGGCTATGGCCCACGCGCGAAAACCTAGACAAGACATACAGAATACAAGAACCAGTACGGAACAGTTACGTTACGATCGATCGATTTACGACGTTTTTGCGTCACCAGTTATGAACTAACAATAAGCTTTAATTTCTTATATATTTAGTTACTATTCGTATTCTTAATCTTATTAATAATTTAAGATTTAAAGATAATTTAATCTTAATAGAGAATAAAATTATATTAAATAATCTTAATAATATTATTATTAATAATATTCTCTACTTCTTTATTTATTAACTTTTTAAAGGGAAAGCTAGAAGTAATAATAATTTCTTTCTAGTAGAGAAATCTAGAGAAAGCTTAATTAGCTTCTTTTGTAGCTATAAGAAAAACTATAAATTAGTTTTCTCAATGACTTTCTTATTAAGAAAGGTTTTTCTAGTTAAATATAACTTTCGAGAGTTTAAAGAATAACTTTATATTTCTTTAATATTTAGTATATTTACTTTTATTAGAGAGTAGTAATATATTATTTTGAATATAAGGAGGGAGAATACTATTATCTTCTAGTATCTCTAGAATATTTAGAGATTAAAGAATAATAGGAAATAAAAATAAGGTAAGTAAGATTTCTTAAGAGGAATCTTCAGTCTTATTAATATTACTATTATTATATTTATAATAGAAGTATTCTTGTATTTCTATTATAATATGTAGTTAAGAAGAAATATTATTACTTTTATAATATATTTTTATAGTAGTTAAGTAAAACTCTCAAAAGCTATAAGAAAGATTAATAAAAAATATTTTACTATATATAGTAAGTAAATAAAAGGAACTTTATTAATCTTTCTTTTCTTACTATATATATATAAAGAATTATAGTAGGAAGCTAATTACTTTAGAAATATTAAGTTTATTATAGGTAGCTATAATATTACTAACTATCTACTTTATATATTTATAATAAATAGCTTTAGTTACTTTTTAGATTACTTATATCTATAAGATTATCTCTAGAAATAAAATAGAATTCTTAATATACTAGGGGTAAACTTTATAGATAAGAAGTATAAATATAAAGCTATTTAGACTAATAGTATTATTTACTAACTTATAAGTAGCCTAGAGGTAATACTTTCAGGATAATAATAAGTATTCTTAGTAATAGATCTTATATATATAATATAGAAAGATATAATAATATTCTACCTTACTAATACTATTATAAATCTTAATAAGTATAATTCTAATAGTTAAGCTTATTATTTTAGCTTCTAAATAGAAGTTTTTAGATTGAAGGTTTTTTTTAATATTAGTAAAACTGAAATTAAGTAAACTAAGGTAAATATTAATTTAGTATACTTTAAGAACTTTCTATATAAATCTTCCTGAAAAATTAGATAGATATTAAGTAGTGTTGAAAGTTATAACTATATTAATAATATAAAAGATAGAGTAGTTACCTTTAAGGTAAAAGATATAAATAATAACTTTAAAGTTAAAGTTAATATTATTATAGAGGGTAAATCTAAATTAAGAGGAGGCAGCATTATATATCTAACACTAATAGTAATATTTTTCGAAAGCTATAAAAGCTTCTTAATTAACTAAATATCTAACTTTATAGAGAACTTTCTAAAAATATATAATACCTAAATATCTAAAGTAATAATAAAATCTCCAGATCTCAATCCCTATTAGATAAAAGGAATTAAAGATCTCATCCTTATTTAATAAATCTATAAATATTCCCATTTATATATAATCAGAGTAACTTTCTTATTTTAATATAATTAGTTACGAATATTATTAAAAGTAATATCAAGGTAATTTATATTAGTAAGATATAATAAAAATAGAATCTTACAAGAAACTTAATAAAATATTATTATACTAAGTAGAGTAAGTATATTAACTATCAGAGTATTAAGAAATAATATTTAATACATTACAAATACATAATACATTACATATTACATATTACAAATACAAATACATCACATATATTTATAATATATTATGTTTATTTTCCTAATATATATATTTGTATTTGTATTATTTGTAATATAATACCTAATACATTTTAATTCACATATATAAGACTATTATAGTAACATATTAAAGAACTACTATGTTTTTATATATTAAGGTTAGTATTTAAACGCTAAAAAGAGTAATTAAATAATCAAAATATTTTATTTCTACGTTTTAAATATTTTTAAAATAGAATACATTATAGATAATATAAATATAATAATATATATTTATATTATATTATAAATATAAATATATATATTGAATAAAAGTCCTAGTATACTATAAATATTTGTAATATATTTGTACTTCTGATATATATTATATAATATATTATATCATTCTAATATATAATATATTATTTCTTCATACTCTGACTAGTACTAGTAATAGTAATATAAAGGAAAGTAATATAGGAATAGATATAAATAGTAATAAATATCTTAGGGTTAGATATTTCTTTTCTACTACTACTAAATATTAGTATTATATTTTATACTAGTATCTTATTAGTTATTACTTAATAAATTAGAATTACAGTATTACTTTCCTAGTACTAATAATATTTTGAAATTAAGTTTCTCTATTACAAAGTAATATATAACTATAACCATAACGGTTTTAGGTGAGTTAGATTTTATTCCTCTAATATAAATATTTACTTTACTCATTACTATAACCTTAATTTAGTATATTATATTACAAATAATATAAATACAAATACATGTAATGTATTTGTAATGTATTAGGCTTTGAAATATTATAAATATAAATACATGTATTAGGTATTACATATAATATATTACAAATACATGTATTTGTATTTGTATTAGATATATTTATATTATTGTAATACTCTGTATGGTAGGCTATATTATAAAACGTTATAGAATTAAGGGAATTACTAAGATAGTTAAGATAGTGTTTAAAAGCTTAGTTTTTCAGTATTATCAAAAAGACTTCAACCTATATACAGTTAGGTATATCTAACTTTAGATAATAGTTTCTAAAGATATAAATTTTCAATTTAAAGATATTATAGAGGGCTTCTCTATATTATATCTTAAAGTTATATATCTTTATAAGATTAGTTATATTCTTAGCTGTTAGTATATTAATAGAGAGAGAGCTAGTCTCTTAGTAATTATTTATAAAGTCTATATATAGGGAAGATACTGCAGGGAGAGAGGCAGAAAGTTTATATTCTTAATTCTAGTTATAAGGAGATTATTATTTTTATTAATTTTAAAAATCCTATTATTTAAGTTATCCTTATTATTAAGGAATTATAGTTATTACTGATAATAGTAGATTAACTATAAATCTTTCTATTTATTAAAATACTTTTTAGAATTAGTTCCTTAAGGTAGCAAGATAAATATAAGTTTTATAAGGTTTTAACAGATTGCCTTTTATTATTACTTCTGGATTATAGGATATATCTATTAGGTAAAAGTAATATTATTAAGGAAGTCTGGTTAGTTAATAATAAGTATCTTAAAGTTCTGTAATTTTATAATTATCTTTTGGATTGTTTCCTTAGTTTATAGAATAAACTTATCTTACTTTAATAGGTTCATAAGAACTTAGTAGATCTATTTACTTTTTATATTAATCTTAACGTTATAGATAAGGAGAGTATTCTATAAATACTTAGGTATTTGTTTATCTATAGTAGCTTATACCTCCTTTAGCTCCTTCTTGAAGTTATTTTTGAAGGAGTTTAGAAGGTCTTTACTAAAGAGGTAATTATATATATATATTACTATAATCTACGCTATTTAGTTATTAATTTAGTTAGAGTTATATTTTATAATAGAATTGAAAGCTTTCATTTACTAAAGATCTTACTACTAAGAAGGAGCTTTATTTTTATTAGTATTCTTACCCCTAAAGAAGTTATATTACTTATTATACTGAGGTTTCTAAAAGGCTTTTTAAGAAATTCCACTAGTTTAGATATTTTACTGATTATTTTCTGACTATAGGGAAATTATAAAGAAATATTAAGTATAAAGAGGTTTAAATTAGAAGAGGGAAAATAGAGAAAGATAGAAAACCTTATTTTTACTATTTACTATTTCTATTTATTAATATTATATAGGTAAAATTTAATTTCAGAGAGGGAAACTATCTACTAGTTCAGTGAGGAAAGAGAGGGAAGAAGGTAGAAGGATATAGGAAAGAAAAAGAGAAATATAAGAGAATTTCAAAATTTAGAATACTATAAATTCCTTTACTGCGGAAGTCTAGTAAATTTTATAATAGAGGTATATAATAAATATACTTACGTAAGATACTTTTAGTATCTCTTCTGTAAGTTAATCTTAAGTATAGATAGGTATCTAGCTACTAGAATTAAGATATATTAATATAATTATTAAAAAAATATTATCTTACCTTAAATTAAGTAACAGAGTATTATTAAAAAAATCTAAATAAATTAAGAGATTAGTAACTTTACTTTAAGTTAAACCTAATAATCTTCTATTACTATTTCTGCCTGAATAAACCTTACTGATCTATAGTAAGTAGTAATAGTAAGATTAACTACTAATTAGTATTAGGTTCACTAGGGGAAGGTATATTATATATATTATTATATATAGTATACTAATAAGGTTAAAATTATTAATACTTATAGTATATAGCCTATAGGTTACATATAGGCTAGATCTAGATACTTTAGGTAATTAGTTACTAATTACCTAGTAGCTAGTAATAACTAATAGCTAGTTATTACTAGTAGCGGTAGTCTCTACCACTAGGCTACACTATATAGTTAGTATACCGTGGGGCCCTAATAGCCTTATAGCTATTACGCTACTAACAGGTAGCTATCTAATTATCTCTTATAGTAGCTTTTTTATATAGTAACCTTATTAATACTATATATTTAAAGTCTCTATCTATATATATATTAATACTTTTCTAGTTATCTCTTATATAGCCTTCTCTTATAGTAGCCTCATTAATACTGCGTATCTAAAACCTCTATCTATATATATACTAATACCCCTCTGGTTATCTCTTATATAGCTCTCTCTTATAGTAGCTTTCTTATATAGTAACGTTATTAATACTATACTTACTGAAATCTCCGTAATTACTATATTGATACCTCTTTACTTATCTCTTATTCTATTAATAATTTTATTATTAGTAGGTAGCTTCTTATAATAGCCTTACTAATACTACGTATGCTGAAATAATTACCTCTTCCGTACTAGCGCCCCCTATATAACCTACTGGTTGGAATCTCTAAAGATAGATAGAGATTCAAATATATTAGGAATAGATTAGTAACTAAGTGATAGATCTATACGGGGGGCGAAACGTAGGGGTGCGGTTGTTAATATATTCGAATCTAATCTATCTACCTGGAATTCCAGCTACTGTAGCCTAAATACCCCCCTTTATATATAACTAAGCGGTAGCCTGGCTGGGGGCTACTGGCATATCCTAACAGGGAACCTAAATCTATAAAGAATATAAAATTATACTACTAAGAGAGATATTTTATATTAATGGATTTTTATAGTGGTTTAGTAGGGAAAGTATAGTTTTCTCTCTAATCTTTACGTTAAGACTTTGATTGTTAAAAATCTACTTTTAATATATTAGGGTAATTTACTTTCAAAAAGAGGTTTTAAATGCCAGATAGTAAGAATAGTATTAGTTTTCTTAATAAGTTTAAAATTAGATTAGTATAGTAGCTGTATAATTTCTTCCCTATAGGCTACCTAGGGTATGATAATATACTAGAGATTATAAGTTATAAGTGTTTTTAATTTAGATAATTATAAAATATCCACTAATTTATGAATAACTATAATATATATAGAAATATTTATGATTAAAGGAAAGTCAAGATAGAATTTCTAAAGCTTCTACTAATATCTAACTAGTTATACTTTAATTTATTAATAGATTTTATTACCAATTTACCTTCTGTAAAAAGATAAGGTAGCTATTGTCTCTAGATTATTAAAAATTAACTAAATAATATTTCTATACTAAAAGAGATAGATATAATGAAGACAGAGATATATATTTAGTAGTTTCTTAGTTACTATTATAAATGTTATAAAATACTATATTTTTCTCCAAGTAATTATCAGTTTCACTAGGGGAAGATATATTATATATATTATTACGTATAGTATACTAATAAGGTTGAAGATATTAATATTTATAGTATATAGCCTATAGGCTATATATAAGCTAGATCTAGATACTCTAGGTAATTAGTTACTAATTACCTAGCAGCTGGTAATAACTAGTAGCTAGTTATTACTAATAGTAGTAGTTTCCGCCACTAGATTATACTATATAGTTAGTATACTGTGGGACTTCAATAACCTTATAGCCATTATATTATTAATATTAGTAAACCTTTTTATTTTTTAACTAAAGAATATTATATTTTTATATATTAAATAAAACTAACTAAATAACCTATATCTTTTAACTAAATAACCTTCTAAATTCCCTCCTTTTATTTTAAATAAGTAACCTATTCCTCTATATAAACTATTATGTTATTTATATTAATAAATCTCTCTAAGGTATAGTTTGGAAATTCTTTAGTAAAGATATTAGTAAGATTATTCTCACTATTAATCTATTATACTTTACAAAGTTCTTAATATTTATATAATTATCTTAAGGTTATAATATTAATTATAAGCCTCTTTTCTTTTATAATATTAAGTTTTATAAGGTACTTATATAACAAGTATAAGTTTATATATAATTATAGAAATAGAAGGAAGATTATAATAAGTTATAATCTTCTACAAAAGTATAGCTATAATATATATAAAATTTATATTAGTAACTATAATATAGATTTCTGAGGTAAGTATACTTTTAGTTACCTTTTTACTTTTAGTTAAAAAGTAGTAAATTAGGTTACCTTAGATTATAAATTTACCTTTACTCATAGCTATCTTTTAGCCTAGAATTATTATAAATTCCAGTTAAGATAATAGGTTAATATTAATAAAAAAGAAGCTATCTATAGAAGTATAGAAATATACTTTAGAGAGATTAAGAGGAATAAAAGTTAACCTTTAATTTAAATATTCTATTTACTATTTAATATATATAAAGAGTAGTGATATTATTACTAGAGAGTTATGATTATTATATTATATATAAGAGGTAAAAAAATACCTTAGGCTGGTAAATTAAAATAATATATATTTTATATATATATTATTTTATATAACTTTATTTAAGTATCTTAAGACTCGGGAGGATATTAACAATAGTGAGCTTATAATTTTAGTTTTCTTACTTAAAAAGGAGATTTCACCTTAAGAGGGAGAATGTATTACTATTAAATACCAGTAACGTTAACCTTATAAGGAAAATCTTAAGCTTTACTATAAGGAAAACTTTTGCTAGTTCTTTATTCTTTTATTAAGTAAAACTAGAATTAGAAAAACTGAGGATATTATTAGTTTATATACTAATTACGCTAAATACCTTATTATTAGGTTGAAATATAAAAAAGTAAAGGTTATAGGTGGATATCTTTATATATAACTATTCTTTATAATACTTTAAGTATATTACTTACTAGTAGATATTAATCTTGGCTAAATTATAAAATAGTTTAATAATTATTTTTATTTAGTTACTTTTACTTTATATCTATAGTGGTATCTAAGCTCTTCACTCTATATATAGTTCTAACTGTAAAATTTACCTAGTAACAGTATTTATGCTAATACTAGCTTATAACTAGTTTAAATAGTAATAAAATTACTTATTATTATAGATAATTATACCTCCAGTTATAATATTTAACTTTATAGTAGAGAAAGACTTTATAGTAATAATCTATATAGTAAAAGCCTCAGTAAAGTTAGAGCTTAATATATATAGCTGAAAGTAACTATAAAAGTTATAGGGTTGAGAATCTTTATAAACCTCTTGAAGATAGGATAAAATAAAAAGCCTGCGAAAGCTAAGTGTTTCATAATCTACCGCTCTTCTATATCCTTCACGATAGAATCTAAATTCCCCTTAAATCTATATAGCCACCCGCAACCGGGGCAATACAATAGCGGATCCCAAATATAATTATTATTATAGATTTTAGAGGATATTAACTTTTAAGGTAAGTAGGTAACTTAGCTATAATATATCTTATAAATTTAATTTTAGCCTAAATATAAATCTAAATAAAATCCTTTAGCTAAAGGAGAAAGCTTTCTTTTTTTATTAATATAAGGGTAATAACTATGATTAATTTTTAGCTACTTCTCTAAATTATAAAAAGTTAAGTAAGAATTATAAGCTTCCTATTATCTTTAAAACCTTAGATTATAAGTTTTAATTTCTTATATATTTAGTTACTATTCTTATTTTTAATTTTATTAATAATTTGTAACTTAAAGATAGTATACTCTTAAAAGAGAATAAAATTAGACTAAATAATCTCGATAATACTATTATTAATAATATTTTCTATCTTCTTTTTTATTAAATATTTAAAGGGAAAGCTAGAAATAGTAATAATTTCCTTTTAGTAGAGAAATCTAAAGAAAGTTAGGTTAACTTCTTTCTTAGCTATAAGGAAGATTATAAATTAATTTTCTTAGTTGCCTTCTTATTGAAAGAGATTTCTCTAGTTAGATATAGCTTTTAAGAATTGAAAGAATAACTTTATATTTCTTTAATATTTAGTATACTGACTTTTATTAGAGGGTAGTAGTATATTATTTTTAATATAAGGAGGAAGGATATTATTATCTTTTAGTATCTCAGAATATTTAGAAATTTAAGAATAATATGAAATAAAATTAAAGTAAGTATAACTTCTTAAGGAGGATCTCTAACTTTATTAATATTATAGTTTTTATATCTATAGTAGAAGTAGTTTTATATTTCTACTAGAATATATAATTAAGGAGAAATATTATTATTCTTCTAGTATATTTTTATAGTAGTTAAGTGGAACTTTCAAAAACTATAAGGAAGGTTAATAATATATATTTCACTATAAATAGTAAGTAAGGGGAAGAAATCTTACTAACGTTTCTTTTCTTACTATATATATAAAAGATATTATAGTAGAAAGCTTATAATTTAAAAAGTATTAGGTTCATTATAGGTAGCTACAGTATTATTAACTATCCATTTTATATATTTATAATAGACAGCTTTAGTTACTTTTTAGATTACTTATATTTATAAACCTATCTCTAGAAATAAAGTAAAACTTTCAGTAAGCTGAAGGTAAACTTTAAAGATAAGAAGTATAAATATAAGATTATATAGACTAGTAGTATTATTTATTAACTTATAAGTAGCCTGGAAGTAATACTCGTAGGATAATAATAAATATTCTTAGTAGTGGATTTTATATATATAATAGAGGAGGATATAATAATATTCTACCTTACTAATACTATTATAAACCTTAAAAAGTATAATTCTAATAGTTAAGCGTATTACTTTAGCTTCAAAGTGAAGGTTTTTAGATTAGAAGTTTATTTTAATATTAGTAAAGATAGAATTAGGTAAATGTAGGTAAATATTAATTTAATATACCTTAAGGGCTTTCTATATTGATTTCACTAAAGGATTAGGTAGAAATTAAGTAGCATTAAAGGTTATAGCTATATTAATAATATAGAGAAGAGGGTAGTTATTCCTAAAGTAAAGGATATTAATAATAACTTTAAAATTAAAGTTAATATTATTATAGAGGGTAAATTTAAATTAAGAGAAAGTAGTATTATATATTAAATATTAGTAGCAGTATTTTTTAAAAACTATAAAAACTTCTTAATTAACTGGATATCCAGCTTTATAGAGAACCTCTTAAAGATATATAACAGATAAATATCTAAAGTGATAATAGAGTTTCTGGATTTTAATCTCTATTAAGTATAAGGAAGTAAGTATCTCCTCCTTATCTAATAATATTTATAGATAGTTCTATTTATATATAATTAAAATAACCTTTTTATTTTAATATACTTAATAATAGATATTATTAAAAGTAATACTAAGGTAATTTATATTAGTAAGATATAATAGAAATAGAATCTAGTAAGAAACTATATAGAATGTTATTATGCTAAATAGTATAAGTATATTAACTATATCTATTATTTTTATAAATTTATCTTCTATAAAATAAATAGAAATCAATTCTCCTCTGGAATGTTTTATGAGAATAGAGAAAAGAATAATTTATTTTACAATATTAAACTGAAAGTAGGTAGTTATAGAGTAGTTAGAAGTTTTTAAGTTAGGTATAATTCCTTAGAAAACTATATCTAAATAGTATCTTTTAAGGATAAATATAAATACTGAAATAGTAATTTCCTTAGTTATATTATCTTCTTTCATTAGGATATAAATTGTCATTTAGTTCTGGAGGATTCTTATAATCTTTTAACTATCTAGAGGTATAGGTTATTCTTTAAAGTAGAAAGTTAACAAGTTATTTAAAAGGTTACTTAGAGAACTTAGTACCTCAGGTTAATTTTTAAGCTGGCAGTCTTAGAGGTAATATACTACTATATTTTCTTTAATAGTGGTTTTATAAGTATCTCCAGAGTTATTATTTAAGCTTTTTACTTTCCTATACTACGTAAAGACGTAATAATAGGTAAATATTAATATATTTACTATATGGAAGTTAAATTTATATTAATTATAGAAGTTTCTCCTCTCCTTAAGAGAATATCTTATTAACTAGTAATTAGGTTTACTATATATATAGCATTTTTTATTATATTAACTATGAAGGGTAGTAGAGATGAAGTAATATCCTTCTCTGAATAATATTTGGAAGTATCCTTGATAGCTATATCTATATTCTTAGTAAAAACTTTAAGGTAAGTTATATATTCAGTTAGTTTAGTACTAGTTTATACTAATTAATGTTGAAATACTAGGTTATAGGTGTTTACCCTATAGTAGTACTATACCTACAGGCTGAATATTCCGTGGAATATTCTACTTCTTTGTTTTATAGGGTACTTACCTGTAACTAACTTCAGTACGCGTAATAACGCGTAATTACTGATATAAGCCTATATTACTGGAATATTCTAATTAGTAATAAGTAGAATATTCTAGAACTAAATATAGTACTATAAAAGAGGCTTCTTTACCCTCTTTTAGTATGTATCTAGATTAACCAACAATAACACTCTTTATAAGAATATAACTATTATTCATTCTTTTATACTATTTTCTCTTCCCTGGAGAATATCTAGTATATATACCTTTAACGTAAGGTATCACTTTACTGGATATAGGTTTTAACCCTACCTACCCCGCTATAGGTTATAAGCCTAGGGTTTTATTTATTATATTACTTTATCGAAACTCAAGAATCTCTTTATTGAATTACACGAAACTCGATAATTATATTAAGTAGTATATCTTAAAAGATTTCGACTATTTATACTAGCTAATATAATATCCGATATAACGATATTATATATATTGAAATATCTGAAGTTACCTCCTCCGAACCCTATAGTAACCCTAGAGTTACTATTACATCAGTATTATACTTCTTTTATAGGATACTTATTTAACTTACTTAGATTGACTTTTTGAAATTGAAATTGATTTTCCGAAATCGAGAATACTACTTAGCTATTAAGTAGTATTTAGCCTTAACTACTTAGCTAAACTGTTAGCTATTCTTACAGATCTTTCAGCTATTGTTATGCTATACTTATAGCTATAGCTGATATTATTAAGGTTATTACAGGCTGTTTAATACCTGAAAAACAGAGGCTATTAGGTGCTGAAAACTGATCTATCTGGTTTTGCTTCTTGAAGCTTTATTTTAGGCTTCTAAAATTATTTGATTGTTTCGAAAATGAGGAGGCCTATAAGGCGATAACTGACGAATAAAAGGTTCAGGCTTTATTACTTATACGCTAAAATATTACTATAGAGCCTTTAAACCTTATTTTCGACTAATAGGATCTTTATATAGCTATTATAATCCTTAAAGCTAGCTATGAGAGTATTGGACCTGTTCTTTGACAACAGCTATATCTTGAATTTCACTATATTAAATTTGAAAATTATAGCTTCCTTACCGAATTTATTAGTGCCTTTCAAAGCTTCTTATCTAAGTTAGCTAATATAGATGCTAATATAGATGATATTAACTAAAAAACCATTTTTATAGTAGCTTTATAGTGCTCCTACCCTATATGGTTAGATTGTTAAAAGTCTAATTTAAGGCTGAAAGAGCCTCCTACTCTTCAGACTCTTATAGCTAATATTTTACATGAAAATTATAGGGAAATCGATATCCCTATGTTAAACAGCTTTACTAAAAAGTATTATAGAAGGGATAATGCTATTAATCTTTCTGAAAGATCTGAAAAATCCAAAAATGGATCCAAAAGCTTTACTTATAGCGCTAAAAAACACGCTAAAGAAGGAAAATCCTACCGAAAGGATTATTTGAAAAATTCGAACACTTCTTCAGGGTAACAAAAGCCTTCCTAAAGAGCTTTCTTAGCCTCTTCTACTACTATAGCTATTATAGAGCCTCAACACTTTATTAAAGCTAATATAGAACCTTAGAGCTTTATAAATAAGGTTTTTATAGTACCTATAGGTATTACTTATTGGAGCAAAAATACTGAAATAACCTCTATACTCTATAAGAGATCTGAAAATTCAGAAACTCTAAATAAAAATCGGTGGCTTTATGATATAGGCTCTACTGTTTATATAGCAAATAATCTTCAGTTTTTCACCCATATGGATACTTTACAGAATCTATTACCTGTATTTACAGGAGGGGGGCCTGTAAATCCTTCTGGTATTAGTATTATAGAACTTCCTATTCACTATAAGGGTTTTATAAATATTATTAAGTTCACTAATACTTTTTATATTCTAGAGTTTCTTGTTAATATTTTCTCTGGATTACTTCACTATAATAAGGGTGGTTTTATTAAGGGTAATATTTTATATAATACTGAAAATAAACCCTCTATAGCTTTGAATTTACAGCGAGGTTTTTATTTACTTATAGCTGTCAAAATAACTATAGAGCATTCACTTACTAAAGGTTTCTATAATTCCCAGCCCTTTTGGAAACTTCAGAAGGAAGTTTTCTAAAAATATAGTATAAATATTATATTAGCATTAAAATCTTCTATATTTATAGAAGAATCTGATTATAGATTAGTTGGGTCTATAGTATCCACTAACTGTAATCCAGAGCCTTCTGATAAAATAGTAGATTTATCTGCTAATTTACAGTCTACTGAACTTACAGAAGGCTCTATAGCAGATTTCGAGGCTTTTACAGTAGACAACACTTCGAACTTCGAAGTAAAAACGACTACTGTTACTATGGAGTGGTATTGTTGGCTAGGGCACCCTAGCTATCCCTTTTTAGCTAAAACAGCTAAAATTACAGAAGGGATACCTATAAATTAGCTAAAAGAGGCTGATTTACAGTGCCCTGACTGTGCTAAAAGTAAACTTATAAGGTAACAGTTAAAAATCAGCTATAATAGGGCTATAAAACCACTTTTTCGAATCTGTATAGATTCGATTAAAGTACGTCCTATTAGTAATATAGGGAATAATTACGCTGTTCTCTATACTGATATATATAGTGCCTATAGAGCTATAAGCTTTACAGCTAAAAAAGATGAAATTTTAAGCTGTATTATAGCTTAACTAGAGTACTATAAAACTTAATATAGGCTTTATCCCTCTGCCCTTCGCCTCGATAATGGCTGAGAATTTAATCCTAAATTATTGGAGGATTATATACAAATTCGGGGAATTATTTTAGAGCCCTCTATAGCCTATACCCCCGAACAAAATGGTATTGTAGAGTGTACTAATAGGGTTTTAATTGAAAAAACCCGTACTATTCTACTTTCAGAAGGGCTATCCCTCTATATTTGGGATGCTGTTATGTCTGTAGTTGTTAACTTAGTTAACTTAACTGCTATAACAAGACTTACAGTTACTCCTCAACAGGCTTTACTGGATTTTATTTATCCAGGAAAAAATAACAAGCTAAATATAGAGGATTTACAACCTATAGGTACTAAAGTTTTAGTATACTATCCTTCTGAAAAACGAAGAAATAGTAATAAACTTACTCTTTTTACAGAAGAAGGTTCCTTTATTACCTATAGAAGTACTTCAAAAATCGCTTTGGTTTTTATACTAACTAGACCTTATTAATCTAAGTTAGTAAAAACGGCGTACTTTAAAATTATTAAGAATAATATAGCAGGGGGGGTTACCTCTAGCTATAGTTATCCTTATAACCTAGCGCCCTCTACAGCGATTACTTTATACCAACCTTCTATAAGGCCTTCTATACCTTATACCTTATCTACTTATTTAGAGCCTCAAACCCTCAAACATGCTCTATATACTGCTGAAAAGGAGGAATAGCTTAAGGCTATCTATACTGAGATTAGCTAGCTAATCTATAGAGGTGTTTTTAAGGCTGTATTTACTAAACAGCTTTATTATTATAATAACTAATGTATTTTAATATACGTATATAAGACTATATTAATAAAAGGTTAGAAAGAGACTATATATACGTATATTAAAGTTATTATATAATAGCTTAAAATAGTAATTCAATAAATAAAACCTTGAAGTTTAATACATTTAATTCTGTTAAAATATAATATATAACAAATAGTACAAATACATATATTAGAAAAGATTACTAATATATTACAAATATATGTAATATATTTATATTTGTATTTTGTAATTTATATTGTATTATATATTCGTAATATATTATGTATTATTTTGTAATATTCTGAGTTAGTAGGTAACCTCCTAGTACTACCCTGGAATAATCTACCTTTATTATTATATATCTCTCTAAATTCTATTAGACTATAACTAACTTTAATTTTAATATAATCCTAAAGATACTAAATATCTTTTAGTAAGTAATAAAATGGAATTTCCGTTTATTTTAGTTATATAAGAAGCTTTATTAAACTAAAGAAGTAATTTACCAGATTATAGTAGAAGTTTGCAAATTTAAGGAAGCTTCAGATACTATAGATATTCTTAGAAACCTTCCACTTTTGTATAGCCTTAATCTTTCTAGCGTTATGTTATATTTCTCTTCCCACCTTAATACTAAATCTAAGGTACTTAGTCTTCTATATTAAAAACTTATATATTTCCAGATTTAGATATAAGCTAGCTTTGTTTAGCTATTTTAAACCTTAAGTAACTTGAGCTTTATAGTTAAGTTATAATCTATAGCTATAAATAAGAATATTATTAAGGTGTATTATAATATGATTATTAAGTATATTTCAAAGTATTCTATTAGTATATTACTGAAATATAGTGGATATTGTTAGACTTATAGCTATTTTGCTTTTACTCTTTTTAATCAAATACCCTGTATTAGGTGAATAAGGGTTGAGTATTCTACTTTAGTCTCATAACCCTATATTTTCTATTTATTCTAGTAAATTAATTATTAGAGTTTAGGTTATATCTCCTATATAAATTATACTCTAAATTGGTTGAACTCTAATATTAGAGTATTTGATGAACGGACCACATAGTGGCCCGTGCGTAAACGGCTATCCGTTGCACGTGAGGTTAACGTTTCTGAAAACAAACTCTATTTTAATAGATATACCTGGAAGTTCCCCACCTTCAGTGGAATTAGAACTTCCCATTTTTATTACCACTTTTACTAATATCAATACTGTTTTCAGCCATCATTCTGAATTCCCTATTCTTCTGTGATTTATTAAGTGTTGAATTCACTTAACCTATTCACTAGTCGGCTATACTAGTTTAACAGATATACTAGTTAATCTAAAAGGTATAATTAGCTACTTAAATAAACTAGAATATATCCGGAAGGCTGTTTTATATTTACTTTCCTTCGCAATATAGATTTTATAGAAAGCCGCTTAAATGATAATCTTTATAAACTATTTTAACTTACACGATAAGTGGAGTATCTTATTAATTACTAGTAAGAAATAGCAGTTATAAGTATTAATAGTATTAAGAGCATAATAATTAGTATAGAACTGCTACTTTCCTCCTAACTTTTTAACTAAAAGAATAGCTTTTTCTGTAGCTAAAAAGTTAGTTTATATTTAGCCCTTAAATATTAAGATAGTAATTTGGTGCCAGATCTTAAGGAGATATTCTCTTAGTATATTATACAGTAATGTCTAAGGTAAATTCAGCTTAATTCTATTTGGATTCTTCTTAAGCTATGTATGGTTATTAATGGTTCCCCAGTAGAATAGAAGACTGGAGGCTTTTTTCTTACTAGATAGATTTATAAAGGAGGTATAAATCTTTAGTAAGATATATATTAGTTACTCTAGAGTTATTAGTACTATAGTAGTAGGGATTATACTAATTTATATTAACTTAGTAATTATCTACTTATAATCTTTCTTCCTTATATTAGATAATATAATTACTTCTAAGTTAATAAGATTAGTAAATCCCTCTATATATATATATTTTGGAATATTACGAATAGCTGGTACCTTAAGGCTACCAATCATTTCTATATTTATTATATTCCTTAAAGAATTCAACATTATTTTTAAATAATATAATTATAGCTTTCAAAGAATAACTAGATATATTATACCCGGAATAATATAAAATAAAACCTTAGATATCTATCTATTAAGGTTAATATAGGCTTTAGCTATTCTAATTATAACTATTATTTAGCTAGTATTCAGAAAGGTTTCTAGTTAGTGAGACTGTGGAAGTTTAATAATAGTAAGATTCTACTATTTTATAAACTTCTTACTAACTACTTTATAATTGTTATAATTCCTATCAGTTTAATTAGAGATAAAAGACTTGATATCTATTAATTTAGAAACCAGAAAGAATGGTTTATTAATCTAGGGTTATATCTCTATAGTGTTATTTGCTACAATAATGATATTACTAGCAGTTATATTACTTTACCTTTTAAAGAGTTTCTTCTTGCAAATTATTCTTTTTCCTTATTATTAGTTTACAACTGGTAAATATAGTAATTAATTAATTATTTGTAACTTAGTTGTAGCTGATACTTCTATTTTATTATATCTGAATTTATATTATAGTATGCATGTATATGCTATATGCTATTGGGATTAATCTGTAGGATATTTCCTCTTATCTAATTAGTTAAATCAAGTGGGGTAATTAGTAAATTACCCACCATTATAGCTTTTACTATATTAATACCTACCTAGTTAACCTAATATTAGCAGTACTCTCTTTTGTAGCAAAAGTGTAAAATAGTATAGAATTATAAGAATATAGTTCCCTATAGTTTGTATAGACAGCCGGAATAGCTGGAATTACGTAACTAATAGAGCCTAAAGCCACTATAGGACAGAGTATTAAGAATAAATACAAAATACAATACAAATACAAAATACATATACAAAATACAAATACATATATTTGTATTTATATTTTTTGTAATTAAATACAAATTACATTTACGTTTTAAAATTAATTAATATAATACGTTTTTATGAAGTATAAATATTATGTAAATATTTTGAATTATTTAATTAAACTTTAATATTATATTTTTAATATTAGTAAGATACTAGAAATTACTAGAGTATTTTGAGAGATATTAAATATGCTGCTTTTATTTTAATATAAATATTTGTATATACATATACTATTAGATATATCTTTTAGTATTCTACTTAATATATTGAAAAGAGCTTAGTAGTAATAAAATATCTATATTTAAAGAAAGTAATCTATTACTACTATAGTAGATATAGATTTAAAACCTTTATATAAGATATACCTATTTCTTCTTATTATTATCTAATTTTAAGAATATATATTATATTATAGAAATTAGCTATAAGTATAAGCTATTTATTTTTAAGATACTAGAATATAGTCATATAAAACTGAAGTTTAAGTGTTACGGAATATAGAAAATTTATAATCTGTATTTAAATACAAAAAGTACAAATACAAATATATGTAATATATTTATAACATAACATCTTTATCAGGAATATAAATATAAATACATGTATTTGTATTTTTTGTGATAGTGGAGAAAATATAAATATATATATTTATATTTGTTATATTTATACTTTTGAATTCCTCTGGTCGAAAGTAATTAGTAGTATTAAAAAGCTGGTTTAATTATAATAATAAACTTAATAATAATTCTGAATTATTTATTCCTAAGTTATATACAGATTTATTTATTAATGGGGAAATTCCTGAAGATAAACTAGACTTTACTATTAAAGATAATAATAGTAGTAATACTAATATAGAGGAAAGTAATTCTATAATAGATATAGGTAGCGATTAGTATATTTACTAGAAATTCCTTTATATATCTTTAGCTATTAGATTTATTTTAAATAGTTTTAGTATTTTATAGTATTAGTTTGAAAGTTAGATTTGTAATCTTTAATGTGAAATAAAATACTTTGAAATTTGATTACTCGTTTAATATATATATTATTAAGTTAAATATATCAGTTTTAGAATAATTGGATTTTACCCAATTAGTATTATTAATAATATAACTAATATCTATAACCTTAAATTAGTGTATTTAAATACAATAAATACAAATACAAATATATGTATTGTATTTGTCATGTATTAATTCTTGAATAAATACAAATACAAATACATGTATTTGTATTTATTGTAATTGTGGAGCAAATACAAATACATGTCTTTGTATTTGTTGTATTTGTATTTTTGAAATACTCTGCTATAGGATAAAAGCCTCTTATAGCTACTACTAGTTAGCCTACTAAGTTAAAATCTTACAATCTATAGAAACCTACCTTTTATTATTTACCTTTCCCTTACCTAGACTTTTAGCTACACTCTTATAATTTCTCAACTTCTATCTCTCTAAGGAGGTAAAACTGGAATTTCAGTAATAGCTTTATTATAATAAATAGTTGCTAACCGCTCGGCATTAGCATCTATATCAAAAACAACCACGCCAGTAGTCTAGACACTTACAGCCTCTAAAAATACGGCCCCTGAAAACATATTCTCCAAAGATATACCTTCCAAAAATGCATCCTCCAGCAAGCATACGGCAACCCTTACGCTAGTTACATTAACGTAAGCGGGCAAAGCAAGTAATATAGCTGCCAGTAATGCAAGCAATACAGCCGCTAGTAACGTAAGCAATACGGCCGCCAGTAACTTAAGTAATACAGCAACGGTAACTATAATGGCGCTTATATACCTTCTTAAGTAACAGTCTTTATTTATAGAGGCTATAATAGACTGGATATCTAACGGCATACTATCAGTAAGCTTTAGGCTATTAATAGCCTCCTCAGTAGCTTATAAATATTAAGATTACTTAAGACCTCCTAGCTATCCCTATAGCCTCCTTTATAAGAATACCACTTTATATAAAATTAATAATTAGCTAATAGTAATCTAAAAGGGCTATACTTTAAAGCTAGAGGTTTTAGAGGTATAGAAAATTTAGTAAGCTATAATAAAATTATTATATAGCCTATAAACCTAGTGGCGTAACTACCGCTATATACTATTACTAGATTCTTTATAGGCTAACTTTACGGTATTTACTTACTATTTATTAACTAACCCTACCTTATAAAAGTTATACCTCTATAATATACTTTATACCTTTTAGTATAACAGTTGATTTCCACTGAAATTTTATACTAAAGAGTTAGCAATTTATAAAACCCTAAATACCCCTAAACTTAAAGCTTCAAGAACTTATATATTTACCTTCTTTTACTACCTTAAGGCTAGAATATAGAGGTATTTATAACGCCAGAGGTTTAATAATTAGTAACTAAAAGCTATAATCCTAGCAGCTAAATATCTCTGGGAGATATTACAGCCTCATAAGAAAGCCTCTAATAATATTAACAAAAAGGCTGCTACTAGTAATAAAACTACTAGCTATAATATTACCAAAAGCTTAATGCTAAAGAAACTTCACCTTAAAAGCTAACCTACACTTATGCTTATAGATAAGATATACAGTAAGTTAGGCTATATTACAGCTAATTATTACTGTAATAAATTCTATATTTACTACCAGAAAAATAGCTACCCTATAAGGATCTGCTGTAAGCAGCTTACTACTGAAAGCTTACCACCAAAAAGCCCTAAGGTAATATATAGTAGTAGTAATTCCCTTAAAAGCAAATAACTAGTAAATATCCACCTATATCTTAATAATTTAATTAATTATAGGAAGCTTTATATACTTCATCTACTGTGGGATACCTTATAGTATATAAAAAGAAGTTAAATACCTTAGGTTTCACCTAAAGATGAAATTTAATATACTAAAGAAGTTAGATACTCTGGTAATTATTTTAAGATTTCAAGTTAATATACTAAAGCCTTATAAGTTAATATACTTATAGAAAAACCTTACTAAGAGGCTGGAAAATATTATAGATTAATATACTTATAACTTTAATCTCTTCTTTTGATTATTTAAAGTTTCTTATTTTAACTATTATTCAAACTATTATTTTAATTATTATTTTATATTTTATTGGTTACGCTATACCGTAGGGTATACGGTAACTATATGCGATACTACGTATATAGCAGTATACCCTCTATAGCCTACTAGCTATAAGTGCCCGACACCCGACGCTAGCTATAGCTGAATAGCGTAGCAATTAGTAAGTAATTACTATACTGTAGATCTAGAACCTTACGTAGCGTTATATACTATATAATATAGTAATAGTAATAACTGATAACTAGAATACTAGTTTATATCTATATAATAAGATTATATATAGTATATAATTACCCTAACAATTAAACTAATACTAATTAGTAGTTAATCTTACTATTATACTATTATACTATAGATCAGTAAAGCTTATTATACCAGAAGAAGTAATTACGAAAACCTACGCCTAAGGTCTATATAAGGTAAAAGATCGTGAGATTTATTACTTAGATACTTCAGACCCTCTCTACTCTAGAATCTCACTAGAAACCTCTAAATATATACTAACCTCTTAAAGAGACTACTATTAAGGAGTTTAAATTCATACTCTCACTCTAGTTAAGTTAAAATACTTCCTATAGCTATACTGAGGAATTTAAACTTATACTCTTATTATTACTAACTAGAGTATATTTAGTAAATATAATAACTCTCCTTAAGTAACGTCAGACCTTTTTAGTATTAGAGATTTATAATATCTCTAGTTTTAACCTCTTAAGAGACTTATATAATTTCTTGAAAACTCTTCTCCTACTTCTCTCTATATAGATCCAGCTAAATTAATAATCCTCCCTTACTTTATATCTCTCTAACTTTTATAATAATATCTAAATTAACCCCTTTAGGTAAGATATCTACCTTAAGTATTCCTATACTAGTAATAACTTTACTCTCAAGTATCCCTATACTAATAAAAATCTACTTTACTTAAACCTAAAGCGTTTTAGATAAATCTAAGAGATTAACTATAACTCCATTATAGTAAATAACACCAGTAAGATTAATATATACCTAGGATACTAACTAGCCTTTTATACCTAACTAAAGCTCTATAGCTAAGAGCTTTTTTAAATATTCCAGAATAATTTTATTAAATAGCCTGAAATAATATAGTAACTTAGTAACACTAATATAGTCCGCTACTTTAGGAACTACCTTATTACTTACAGTATTAAATTCAAACTAAATAGTAACTATCTCTACTCAGTTTTATACTAAATTACTTAGTAAAATAATTTTACTCTATAGACCTTTCTAGAGATTAAGGATTTTTACTACTATTTTCTCCTATGAAGGGAGAATCTCTAGAAGTTTCTATAGTAGCTAGATAATCTCATAATAGCTAAGTAGTATATTCTATTATCCTCCTATAAAATCTAACCTAAAGCTGAAAACTTAATATAAATAATACTTCCACTATAAGTAACTAAAAAAAGATACTTACTACTAATTTAGCTAACCTATATACCTATAACCTAAAGTGAGAGACCTCTATTCTAACCCTCAGTCTTACTAACTTTCTATTTCTCTATGTTAAAGCTTCTCTAATAGTAAGAAGATTACTGAGACTATAACTAGTAGCTACTTAGGAAATATAAAGATCCCCTATAAACTAACCCCACTATTCCTTTTAATAATATATCTACTAAGTATATAATAGATTTTATAAAGCTATATAATAAGAGTATAAGATATAATAGAGATTTCTATAATACTCTTAAGTTAAAGATCTATATATTCTGTAATTACTACTTTAAGCTTAGTATCCCATAGTATATATAAGTAAAGCTTTTTTTAATTATACTTAAGGATAATACTCTTAAGTTTTATTTTAACTACTTAAGTATCTCAGATGTAAACCTTATATTTAACTAAATAGTTTAGTAAGTTAAGAATTACTTTAAAAATAATAAGAATTAATAACTTTACCTCTCTAATTAGTAAAATACTACTTTTTAAAATATTATTACTAAGAACCCTAATAAAAATAAAAAGAAGACTCTTAAGCCCCTGATCTTAAAGCTTATATATATCTGAAAGGCTTTTCCTGCTAAGATCTAAATAGATAATACTCTTTACTTCTAGCTTATAAGTATACATTATAGTATATTAGAGTGCTAATTAGCTTTCTTTAACTTTATAGTAACTTTCTAGAGTCTCTATAGTTAATTAAGATCTACTGTAAGTAATATATTATTAATCTAAAAAGTATAATATAAATAAGATAATAGAGATAACTACTAGAGAGTAGCTAGAGACTAATTTTAAACTAACTATATATATAACTTACTTTAAGGTAATCCTTAAGATTATAGTTATACCTCTATATATTTATGAGTTTATACTCTAGGTAGTTATTACTCGCCTTTAATACTTATATATAGCTATACTAATTAAAAATATTATATATATAGTAAAACTAGTTACTAATCTATAAAGTATTTTTTAAGGAGAAGTATACTACTTTTAATAAGTATAAGTTAACTACTAACTCTAAAATATATTCTATAATAGTATACTATACTTTCCTTATAAGCTATAAAGATATTAATAGCTTTAATAATAATAGTCTTAAGGCTCCGCTAGAGGTTAATACTAATAAAGATATTATTATATAGTATCAAATAGATATTAATCTTAAAGAGGGCTATTCTATAAGATCTACTCTAGAGATATTTTTTATATTATTTTATAGTGAGAAGTTTATTACTCTTAATAGAGGTGAAATTACTAGAATCCTCTAAGATTAAGTAATAGTTTATACTTTTACTAAAAATATTACTACTAATAGTAAACTTACAGATAATATTACTACTTCTATATATATCTTTATACTTAAGGGCTGCTACTTAAGTATTATATTTTAAAGTATTCTATCTAACTTAGATACTACTAGCTTCTTAACTACTGGATACTTTCAGTTTACTATATCAAAGTAGTTAGTTATTCCCTCTATTACCCTTATACCTCTATAAGGTAAACTAGTTATGATATATTTTAGAGAAGCTATCCCTATTATGATATTTAGAATACTTAATATATTTATACTACTTAGTATTATTATATTTTATATAGTTTCTTATAATATACTCTTCCTCCTATACCTTATAGATATAAATTACCTTAGTATTATATTTAATAATATCTATAATAAGCATTATAAAAGTAAAAAGATTATACCTATTATTTAAAAATAGAAGTATCTATAGATAATCCTTAATAAAGAGAGAATAATTACCTCTATATACCTTATAGAGATAGAGATATAGAGACTCTACTGCTACTTTAGATACCTAGCTATAGTATACCTCTATAATATCCTCACTAAAGTAAGATATCTAGTTAAATAGTATACTCTTAAGGCTCTCGAGAGGTATTACTATTACTACTAAATATATAGTATAGCTTCTTTATACTTCTAATTTATTATTCAGAATAATATTAACTTTAACTTTAAGATTATTATTAATATTATCTATATTAATAGCTATAAAATACTCTATATTATTAATACTACTATAGTATTTAATACTACTTAATCTTTACCTAACTTATTAGTGAAAATAATATAGGAGGTTTTTAAGGTATATTAGATTAATATATACTAAGGCTTTCCTAACTTTATTACTACTAATATAAATATAATCATTCAATCTAAAAACTTCAGATTAAAGGTAAAAACTATAGGACTAATAGTTAATATTATACTTATTAAGATATATAATAATATTAGTAAAGTAGAATGTTACTATATACTTCTCTACTATATATATAAGATTTACTATATAGAACCTCCTACTACTACTTAAGAAGTATCTCTTTAAGTCGTATATAAAGTAATTAATAATACTACTAGCCTGAATAGCTTTATACTTATACTATTTATTTTTAGAGTATACTTATATTTTATAGAAGATTCAGTTTCCTCTCTGGATATTATTACCTCAGTCTAAGCTGTATATAAGGTTACTAAGGAGGTCTACTATAAATATACTAAATATACTATTAATACTACTTTAGTAATATAGAATAACCTTAATATTTCTTACGTTATAACTTTTCTGCTCCAGACTCTTATATATATATAGCGAGAGAAAAAGGGTTAGTAAGAACTATACTCTCTTATTACTACCTATAGTAAGATTTATATTCTTAAGTTACTTTATAGCTCTTAAGAGTTTTAATTAATAGTTATAAAATAGTATTTTAAAGATAATAAATAAGAGATTAATAATAGTGAAGCTAGAGCTATAGTTTTATAAAAGTTAGTATTTATAATTTTATATACTAATCCTTAGTTAGGTTAAGGATCTCTAAGTAACCTAATAGTAAATAGAAGCTTATAGTTTTATGTGGCTACTCTAACTTTATCTGTAGCTATCCCCGAAACTCTAAATATATAGCTAATATTTTATATTACTTCTACCTTCAAAGATAATAATATTCTCCTCCTTCTAGTAGTTAGTAATATACTGTAAGTAATATATAGACCTCAGATCCAGTAGGAAGCTTTAAGTTATATAATCTATAAATATATAGTTAGTTTACTACCTCTAGAGTTTAATTAAGAAGTTTATTTTATAATATACTTAATAGCTAAAAAGTAGTTAGATTTAGTATTCTTACTTACCCTCTATATAAAAAGTATAATTATAATATCTAGCTTACTATTTAAAAAGTTAATTAAAAAGGAGGTTAAGAGTATTATTAATAATAATATTATAAAGATTATTTAATATAATCTTATTCTTTATAAGGATTATAAATACTTTAAGTTTCATATTATTAATAAGATTAAAAATAAGGATACTAATAAGATATATAAAAAGTTAAGATTTATAACCTAAAGTTTTAGAGACTATAGTAAATTTGAGATTTTAATATAATTACTAATAATTTAGTAGAGTAGCTAATAGTTAATTTTAGCTATAGTTTTAACCTTCCTTAAGTATAAAGGTATAATAATATAGTTTTGTAATATTACTTAAGTCTATACTTAAGCTAAAATAGAGCTTATAAAACTTATTATAGCTGAATTACTTTTATACCTAAAAAGGTAGTATTCTCTAGACTCTATAATAACTATTATTAAGTTACTCTATAATCTTACTGAGGCTGGAATCTACTAGTAGGTAACTTACTTTATATACTATAAGGAGGAGTTATAAATAGAGACTTTAATATATAATTTATACTTCCTTATCTTATATACTTAAAATATCATCTTTAGCTTTATCAGTATATAAACTAATAATACTCTCAGCCTCTCTAATATAGCGTTCTCTTACTGAGAGGATAAAAAGTTTGAAAAAGCTTTATTTAAAGTGAAGCTTAAGATTATACTCTTAGAGACTATATTTCTCACATTTAATAGAGATATCTTATTACTTTATAGTAATTACCTCTACTTACGCTAAAAGTACTAAAACTAAAAGCTAGCTCTTATTAATATATATACTATACCTGAGGCCTTTAAGAAGATATATATCAAATAATATATATGTAGGATATATCTTACTTCTATATACTGACTAGAAGCTCTATTTAACTTCTTATATATAATATAAGAGTAATAATTCTTAAGTAATAATACTGCTATATTTAATAAGTAGCTTAACTGGTAAATAGAGTATCTTAACTGAGGCTTTAACTTTATACTACTTAACCTCTCTAAAGTATATTTTTATATTTTTATTAATAGCTTTTTTACTAATAATACTAACTTCTTATTTTAACTGGAATTTATAATAATCTTAAGTTAAGAGACTGTAACTAGTAATAGTTAGTTGAACCTCTATAGTAACCTTATATATTACTTATCTACTAAAAGTAAGAAAATTACTAAGAGTATATTTATTTTCGAGATCTATACTATAGTAGCTAGTGTGGACTTTACCTATACTATAGCTATATTACTTAAGAAGATTCTTAAATACTAAAAGTTTCCTTAGATCTTAATAATTATATATATTAACTTATACTTACTATATAAGTATTTTATAAAGTTTGGTACTACTAAAGAGAAGCGTTTAATAATTAATATTATAGTATTAAGGTAGTTATATAAATATTATAAGCTCTATGAGGTATGGTGGATCAATAGAGATAATAATATTACTAATATCTTTATAAAGGATATTCTAAATTACACCCTCGAGAGATTTATTAATTTAAACTATATAACCGTTTGAATAGAGAGATAGGTAACTTAAGTGGAGTAGATAAATAGGTATTTAGATGTTATTTAAGCAAAAGAATATAGATTGTAAAAGATACTGTTTTTTTGTATAAATAGATAGGCACTAGAGTATATAATAAAAAGAATAGTTGCTAGTATTAGATACGCTATACTGTAGGGTATATAGTAACTATATACGATACTATATATATAGTAGTATACTCTCTATAGCCTACTAGCTATAGATACCTGATATTTAGCGCTAGCTATAGTTAAATAGTGTGGTAATTAGTAAGTTATTACTATACTGTAGATCTAGAGATTTATATAGCGTCACACGTTACGTAATATAGTAATAATAATAACTGGTAACTAGAACACTAGTTTGCATCTGTACGACGAGATTACGTATAGCATGCAATTACCCTAACGATTAAACTAATATATTTAAATTTAGCGTTATTAATAAATAGTCGGCAAAATTATATATTAAAAAATGCAGCTATATAGTATTTATAGGCCTTGGAGGCTAAAATCTCTAAAGGGGGGAATAATTATAAAAATATAATTTCCTATAGTCTATATAGAAAGTTAGAATAGCTAGAATTACGTAACTAATAAAGCCTGAGGCTACTATAGAATAAAAGCTTCTTATAGTTACCACTAGTTAGCTTACTAAATTGGCGTCTTATAATCTATAGAGATCTATTTTTTACTATTTACCTTTCCCTTATCTAAACCTTTAGCTATACTCTTATAAAAATATAAAATAGTATAAAATATACAAATAGTGTAAAACGTAAAAGTAGCGTCAAATATAAAAAAAGTATAAAATATAACAATAATATTAAACGTAAAGATAGTATAAAAGATAAAAATAACGTAAAATGTAAAAATAGTATAAAATATAAAACCTAGCTACTAGTTATATATTTTTTCTTGGATATACTCAAAACTATATAAATACATAAGTTATATTTACTTATAGAAATATACTCCTTAATTATTATTACTGAGATATCTTAAGATTTTCCAGTAGTAATATTTTCTATCTACCCTCTCTATCTTTATATTCTTATTATATTATCCTCCGTAACCTTTATAACTTATTTTTCTATCCTTATACTTACTTTATCTATAGTAATAAATACTTTAAAAGCTTAGTTATTAAATATTCTAATTATACTATCCGCAAGACTATCCTTACTGTTAATTTTTTAGATTTTGAAAATGTTGCTTTTCCTATATAATAATTATAATACTATAATATTAATTATAGGTTACTTCGCTTTTATTATATCTAATTTAATAAGGTACTTATAGAGAAAGTAAAAGATAATGTAAACGACTATTAATATTATTAATATCTTAAGATATTTAGTTACTTACCTGATAATAGTGAATATTATATATTCTATATTAACTTCCGTAGTTATATTATAAACCTCAGATACTACTATACTGTATATGACTCTCTTTAACTAAGTAGAGGAAAAGTAAATTATATTACTTGTAAGTCTGAAAATATTATTATTCTTACTAATATCTTCTATTCCTAGGATAAAAATAAATTTAAGCTGAAATATTATACTACTATTATAAATAAAAAATCTATTAATAAAAATATATAGTCTTACTATTTTTATATGAGTAGAAAACAATATTAAATCTCTTTCGAAATTATTTATTTACTATATTAAGTATTTATTAAGTTTGTTAAAATCCTCTAACGTTAGATCTTAATATTAAACTGCAACAGAAAAATTAAAGTATACCTCCAGTTAGTATGTAGAGGCTATATATACCTCTTATATCTATTATTCAATATATATTAACTTTATAAATTTAAATTTATAGTTGATAAATTAATTTTCTTACCTTATTGTTTTGGGTAAGAATAATATTACTGTTATTCTTTGAGGTCATTATAACTCTATTAAATATAAGAAATTCAAAATATATAAGTATTAACTTTATTCTAGCTGTAAATTCTACTTACTAAAGTTACTCCTCTTCTTTATTATTAAACTTAGGTAAGTAGAGTCTAAGAATATTATTTATCTTTATACTTATAAAACCGAAATATAAATTGTTAAGTTTAAAAGTTATAAAGTATGATTTATATAATAAAAGCTCTATTTACAGTTAGTTCTTATAGTAGCTGGAATATATTGTATACTAACTAATACCTAACACCGTAAGACTATACAGCAGTTAAACTATAATAATAATAACACTCTTTAGATATAAGCTATATAAGCTTATAAGTAGCTTTATTAGTATAAAGTAATTCAGCATTATCTCCACCTATATATATACTTATATAATATCTTAAAGGTAGACTTCTATAGAAGTTATCACTTTAAGTATCACTAATAATACCAGCGTTAAATAATAGCTAATTTATTAAATTATTAGCAACTATATAAGGATATCAGTTTTCGCCCAATTATTAAAGCCCTTAATAACTAACTATAACTTCTTATACAGTATATTATCTATATTCTTAACCTTATTGATAAAATGGAGGCTAAAGATTCTTATACTATTATACTTTTAAGTATCGAAGTATTTAAAATGGAATATACCCTTAGGCAGCAGAATCTCCCACTCTATAGTATATAATATCTCAAAGAATTCCCCTAATATTTAAATAAAGTTATATTAGCAAAAGATAATAGCTTTAGTTAGTATCTCTACCTTATTTATTATTAAATAAATATTATAGTAAATACTATTCATAAAATTAGCCTCCATAATAAAAATTATATTCTTATATAATTATCCTTATTATCTTAATCTCTCTTTACTTAGTATTGTTATTAATATTCCCTTTCTTAAATATGTATCTAGTAGCTAGTTATTATATTAATTTTAACCTTCTATCTCCTGACTATATAGCTAATAATATAGCTAAATGCTTATGAATCTGAAGATATTAAGCTTACTCTCTATCTTTATAATATATATTTTGCTATGAATTAAGAGAAACGTGAAGAATTATATTTATTCTTAGTATTTATGGTAGATATTTCTTAAATTACAGTAGTAGGTAGTAAATATAAGCTATTAAGAAATTATTTTACATATTTAAAATATTAGAAACTTACCATTAAGTATAAACTTTATATACCTCTTTTATTACCTTCTAAATAACTATTATATACCTTATTATATCTAGAGATAATAGTAATATTAGATTGAAATATAAATATACTCCAAAAACCAGTATAATTAATATAAAGCTATTTAAGCCACTTATATAATTAACTACCTTAACTATATTTTATAATATCTCCTCTCTATTAATCTCTAATACCTTATCTTAAATGATCTTATATACCCTTTATAGAGGGATATAGTAATATTCTACCTTACTCATATTATTAAAAGCTTTAACTAGCATAATCTTAACTTCACTATTTATATTATTAGCTTCTTTCTTAAAGCTTGTAGCTATAAATTTACACTTCATATTAGTAATAATTCTATCTAGAAATCCCTAATATATATTAATTTAATATACTTTCAGTATATACTTTATATTCTCTATAGAGATACTTTTAATAAACCTTAAAGCTATAAGTACTATAGAGATATTAACAGCATATAATATAAGCTTATTACTATTAAGATATATAAGATTCATAATAATCTCTATATTAAACTTAAAATTATTTTTCAAGGCTAAACTTAAACTAATATAGTATTTTACTATTTATCTAGCATTAATAGCAATCCTTTCTAATTACCTTAATCTTATTGATTATTATAACTTCACCCACCCTTTTAAGTGTATTATTTAACTTATAAACGCCGGGGTAACTAAATCTCTTATAAAATTACTATATTTCTATCTCTATAAGACAGTTAATAACCTTATTATAGGAATCCCCCTATATAAATAATTATTAATATCTATTATATGTTTCTATAAATAATAATACTTCCTTCTACTTAATCTTATTATTAAGTTCATTAAGATGGATTTAAAGGCAATCTATATTAAAAAAGCTTGGTAAAAATAGTATAGCTATAAATATAATATTAAAAATAATATCTCGTAAAAGTTTAAATATTTTAGCTATACTAAAACTTATAAAATCTTATTTATCTCTAAATCTAATATTTATTTTTAAAGTTATCTTATTTAGTAAGATATTAAAAAGAATCCTCTAAAAACTTTAAGTTATCATATACCTCTATAAAGGGCTAAACCTAAGCTTATTATCAGTTACGCTATACTATAGGGTATATAGTAATTATATCCGCTACCACGTACGTAGCAGCATACCCTCTATAGCCTACTAACTATAGATGCCTAATATCCGGCACCAGCCGTAATATAATGGTATAGTAATTAGTAAGTAATTACCATACTATCAATCTAAAACCTTATATAACGCCATATACTATATAATATAGTAATAATAATAATAATTTACCAGAATACTAGTTTACATCCATACAACAAAATTATATCTAGTATGCAATTACCCTAATAAATAAACTAATACTAATTAGTAATTAACCTAACTATCACCCCTGTACTACAAATCAGCGAAACCTATTACACTAGAAGAAGTAATCACAAAACCCTACACCCAAAATCTACATAAGGTAAAAAATCGTAAAGTTTATTATTTAGATACCTCAAGCTCTCCCCACCCTAAAACCTCACCAGAAGCCTCTAAATACATACTAACCCCTTAAGGAAACTATTATTAACAAGTTTAAATTAATATCCTTACTTTAATGAAATTAAGATACTTCCTACAGCTATACTGAAAAATTTAAATTTATATCCTTATTATTACTAACTAAAATATATGCAGCAAATATAATAAACCTTCTTAATTAACGTCAAACCTTTTTAACACTAAAGATTTATAGTATCTCTAGCCTTAACCCTTAGGAAACCTATATAGCCTCTTAAAAAAACCTTTTCCCTATCCCTTTCTATATAAATTCAGCTAAAGATTAATAATTCTCTTTACCTTATATCTCTCCAGCCTTTATAATAATATCCAAATTAACTCCTTCAGGTAAGATACCTACCTAGAGTATTCCTACACCGGTAATAACCTCACCCTCAGGTATTTCTATATTAATAAAGATTTCTCTTTATTTAAACCTAAAGTATTTCGGATGGATTTAAAATATTAATTATACCTCTATTATAGCAAACAACACCAGCGAAATTGATATATACCTGAAATACGAACTAGTATTTTACACCTAATGAAAACTTTATAGCTAAAAGCTTTTTTAAATATTCCAGAATAGTTTTATTAAATAGCCTGAAATAATATAGTAACTTAACAATATTAATATAGTCTACTATTTTAGAAACTACCTTATTACCTATAATATTAAATTTAAACTGGATAGTAATTATATCTACTTAATTTTATATTAAATTACTTAGTAAAATAAGTTTACCTTATAAACCTATTTGGAAATGAAGAATTTCTATTATTATTTTCCCCTATTCAGAAAGAACCTCTAAAGGTTTCTAGAATAGTTAGATAATCTTATAATAGCTAAATAATATATTTTATTACCTTCATGTAAAACCTAACCCAAAACTAAAAGCTTAGTATAAATAACACTTTCACTATAAGTAGTTAAAGAACAATACCCACTACTAATTTAGCTAACTTATATATCTATAACCTAAAGTAAGAAATCTCTATTCTAACCCTTAACCTTACCAGCCTCCTATTTCTCTATATTAAAGCCTCTTTAATAATAAAAGAACCCCCAAAATTATAACTAGTAGCTACCCAGGTAGTATAAATATCCCCAATAAGCTAAGCTTACTATCTCTTTCAATAACATATCTGCTAAATGTACTACAGACCTTATAAAGTTATATAATAAAAATATGAAATATAGTGAAGACTTTCATAATATCCTCAAGTTAAAAATCTATATAATCCATAATTACTACTTTAAGCTTAGTATCTTATAGTATATATAAATAAGGCTCTTTTTAATTATACTTAAGAATAACACTTTTAAGTTTTACTTTAACCACTTAAGTAAGTTAGATATTAACCTCACATTTAACTATATAATCCAAAAAGTCAAAAACTACTTTAATAATAATAAAAGTTAATAACTTTACCTCTCTAACTAGTAAAATACCACCTTTTCAAATATTATTACTAAGAATCCTAATAAAAGCAAAAAGGACGCCCTTAAGCTTGTAATCTTAAAACTTATATATATCCCAAAGGTTTTTCCTACTAAGATCTAAATAGATAATACTTTCTACCTCCAGCTTATAAGTATATACTAAAGTATACTAGAATACTAATTAACCCTCTTTAGTCCTATAGTCACCTCTTAAAACCTTTATAATCAGTTATAATCCTCTATAAGTAATAACTTATTAATCTAAGAAATATAATATATATAGGATAATAGAGATAACCACTAAAAAGCAGCCAGAAACCAATTTTAAACTAACTATATATATAACTTACCTTAAGGTAACCCTTAAGATTATAGTTACACCTTTATATATACGCACCCTTACACTTTAAATAACTATTACCTATCTCTAAGATCTATATATAACTATACTAATCAAAATTATTATATATATAGTAAATTTAGTTAATAATCTATAAAGTATACTCTTAAGAAGAGGTATACCTTGTATAATGGATATAAGTTAATTACTAATCTCAAAATATACTCTATAGTAATATACTAAATGTTTCTTATAAGTTATAAAGATATTAATAACCTTAATAATAGTAATCTTAAAGTTCCACTAGAAGTTAATAATAATAAAGATATGATTATATAGTATTAAATAAATATTCACTTTAAGGAGAATTACTTTACTAAATTTACTCCAGAGGTATTTTTTATATTATTTTATATTAAGAACTTTATTATTCTGAATAGAGGTAGAATTACTAGAATTCTCTAAAATTAGATAGTAATTTATATCCTTACTAAAAGTATTACTATTAATAGTGTGAAGGGCTAGACCTAAGTTTATTTAACTGGAAGGTAGCGTAAAATACTATTTATTCAGAACTAAGAAGTAAAAGAGAAGCCTTCACAAATATATAGAAAAGTCTGTATATATAGTATTATATAGGGTCCACTGGAGCCCCACCCGAGCGAGGGGGTTAGCTTCGGATACCTAAGTATAGCTCTAGCTGAATATCTAAGTATAGCTTATAATATTACCCTCCTCCCCCCTAGTTACTACCCAGTTAGAAGCTATAAGCTGAGTCTCTATTATTATCTATAATTAGCCTATATATTACTTTATACTACTTTATTATTACTATATTTATAATAATATTAATAAGGTTCTATATAGAGTTTATATATCCTTCTTATTTAATAAGAGCTTCTTGTTAGTATTCTCTTTCTACCTAATATATTCTTATAGTAAGAATACTTTTAACTAGCTATTCAGCCTTTTTATTCTTATCTGGTAATAGTAGTAGCTAGCTATTAACTATAACTTACCTAAGTAGTAAGTTAGTAGTAATATTCTAGAGTAAATTTATATAGAACTATAAGTAAATAGACTCTAAAGTATCTAGCTTTATAATATATAGTAAGAGGATCTTTACTATTATATACTTATAATATAGCTAAACTAGTTTTTAGCTTAGTTTTAGTAACTTATAGTTAGATATATTTAACTATACCTTATTACTAACTTAATATTAATCTATAAGGAACTAAATCTTATTTACTTAAGCTTCTAACTTCTACTAAGTAGTAGCTATCTCTATATAGATATATATTATTACTAACTATATTCTCTTAAGTAGCTAGTAAGCAGTAGCTTTACTATTTTTAAGTAGTTTTATATACTCTTTAGTAATTAAGATAAAGTTAATATAATACTTATAATCTATAAAGAAAGGTATAATCCTTATTACACTATACTACTAATTACAGAAAGCTAACTATATAATAGATAGTAGGTTACCTCAGTTATCCTGAAACTAGTAAGTAAATACTCTTAAAACTACTTAGATCTCCTAATCATACTATTCTATAATCCTATTAGTCTGCAGATAGTAACTAATACTTAATAGGTATATAATATCTATTAATCTATATGATTTCTTCTAGAAGGAACTTACCTAATTAAATCCTCTATTACTTATAATAAAGTATAGTATTCTATAAAATCTATAGTAGTAACTAAGGAACTACTAAGGATATACCTCTATTTCTATTATATCTATCTTCTTTAATATAGAAACTTTATTTAGTTAATTAATTATAACCTAGAGATAATAGCTACCTTATCTTTTTATAGAGAGTAAGTTAGTAATAAAACCTATTAATAAATTAGAATATAATTAATTAAATACTAGTAGAAACTTTAGGAATCCTTTCTTAGCTTACCTCTAGATATAAATACTTCTATATATATTATAGTTATATATAAATTAGTAGATACCTTATAACTATCTAGGTTAGTAGAAGTATTAACTTATAATCTCTAATATATTATTATACTTTAGGTAACCTATTAGAGAGAAGTTATATAACTTCTATATTTATTTAATTCTAAGTTTATTCAGGAGACTATTACTCTCTTTACTACTTAGTATCTAAAGTTTCTCTCTGAAAGTAAGTTATCTCAGTATATTAATAGTATACTTAGCAATCTAAACCTTAATATAGAGGTTAGAAGGAAAACTACACTCCTCCTACTAAACTACTATAAAGATTTATTAATATAAAAAGTCTCTCTTAGTAATATAATTCTATATTTCTTATAGGTTTAACTTTCTTTTAAAAACCTAAGTATTAATAATACTTATATACTCTATCTGAAGCTTTATAAGGATAATAATATTTAAGATAACTTATATTACCTATCTCTATTACTTTTTATTATTCCACTTTTTAGAAGTATTCTATTCCTTCTAAGAGAGAATATTAGAGGCTACTATCTAAATATCCAGCTAAAACTTAAAGAAAATATTATATCAAAATAACTTCTCTATTTACTAACTTTATCTCTCTATAAGTTATTATTTCTTTATAAAATACTTAAAGCTCTTATAATTAGTAAGAACTTTAAACTTCCTAGTATATTATAGCTTTACCCTCTATGTCTATAAATAAGCTAGTATTATAAGGAGCTTTTTATTATAGATTTGATAATTAAACCTTATAGAAATGAGACGTTAGAAGTAGAAAGCTACTAGATATCTTACTCTAACCTTATTATCTTAGATTAATTTACTTTCTAGAGTATACCCTAAGTAATCTATCTCTACTATTATTAGAATATTAACGTTAAATATCTACAGAATTAGCTTTATAGTAAAAAGTTATTTTAGTATAAGGAAAACCTCCTGCTATTTTAGTCTCTAGTTAAAAGAAATAAACTTTAAAGTTAGGTAGTTCAAAAACTTTATAATAGTATTATACTGAGATATAAAGATTTTATAGTAGTTTACAAACTTAAGGAAACTATAGAATCTAATTTAAGATTTATATCAGTAAGGTAGCTAAGTATTTAGTAGACTTTCTCCTCATACTCCTTTTATAAGCTATTAATATAAATAAGGATATTATTAATATAGACTATAATAAAATTATCCAGAAACTATGATAGATAATTATTAATATACTATTAAAGTATAGTGGGAATATTAGTAAGTCTAAAAAGATATATTATCTATTTAAAAAAACTATAATATATCTGAAAAACTATTTTCTCTTTATCTACTTTATTAATTCTAATTTTATAAAATATAGTAATAATATTAAGCTTAGTATATTAGTAGGTAATAATAACCTTATAGAAGGTTTTTAATATAAGGAGGAGGAAGTAATAGTTTTTTTTATAATTATATTAAGGATTCTGTAATCTATATAGAAGTATATTCCTCCACCTAGCTTCCTTATAAAGAAAGCTGGAATATCTATAGAGAAGCTACTTATTTTAATAAATTCTTTATTAAGTAAATTCTCTAGGATTTTCTTAAGTATTAGAAGTTTCTTCTATAATATACTATAGAGGAATCTCTATAGGAGGTCTAGTTTCTATTTCTTATTATTAGAGATTAATAGAATATAGTAATTTATCTCTAGTTAGCTGGAAGGTAATTAGTATACTAAACCTAAAAAGAAAAGATCCAGGAATCCCTTTAAACTATTTATAGGAATATAATTCCTTAGGTTTACTTCTACTTTTAGGGCTAATATTTTCTTAATATCTACTAGACTAATAAATATAATCTAGTAGGAGTTTAGTGTTTCACTAGTATACTATATAGTATACTGATAGATAAATATAAATAAATTAGTATTAAGTAGATAGACTGATTAGATCTCCTTCAGTTATACTAACTTATCCTAATACTTTAGATATACTATTATATTACTTTTTCTATATTATCTATTAAGCTTCAGTATGATATATAATATAATTATCCTCTATATATAATTACTTAAGATATGAGAATAACTGAAAACTCTCTATAATATAAATATAGATTTTCTATATATAGCTACTAACTTCTAAAGTTAGAATAGCTACGCTCTGGATATTACTAAGTGATAGCTTAGTAGTATATCTCCTTATTTATTTTTTTAACTTATTAATTAGTAAGAAGTAAGATTTCTTTATAAGGAAAATATTAATAATAATATAAATATGATAATTTATATTAATCAATATATTAATAGAGTAACTTCTATTAATTCTAGCTTAAATAGTAACTAACTACTAGTTATTTACCTCTTTCTTTTCCTATTATTTTCTCTATCCTATTACTTCCACCTCTATTTACTTTAGAGTCTAACTTTACTTTAAAGTTACTTTTTTCCTAAATTTTTACTATTATTAAGTGGGGAAATATTATCCCTCTAGTTATCTCTAGTGTAATTTAAAGTAGCTATAGTTTTTATAACTTTTATACTAACTTTCTTATTCTCTTATATTATATAGTTTCTATATACATAATCCTTCTTATTATAACTAAAATATTAGTAGGTATTCTTATAGTTTTTAGAATACTCCTTAGGGTTAGAAGAGAAGCTACTAAAACTTGAATATTATTATTACTTCTTAACTACTCCTATTATTATAATATTACTTTCTATATTATAAGTAGTAGGTTTCTAGTGGGGTAGTTAGTAGTAAGTTAATTTCCCCTTTATATACTTAAGCTTCTAAACTATATCCTAGACTTTAGATAATTAGAATCTATATTTTATAGGACAATTTACTATAATAAGTAACTTCTTAAAGTAAGGAAGTAAAGTAGCTTCTAATAAAGAGATCTAGACTATATCTAGCTATATATACTCTCTAGTATTAGCTAGAGTCTTCTTAAATTAAAATAGAAAGATAGTTAGATATTTATTTTCCTTCTACCTGAAACTCTATAGTTAGGTAATAATATAAAACTAGTTATAAAGTTTTAGGTAAATTCTATCTAGGTAACTTATAAAATAATTTAGATTATAGAAGTTCTCTAACCTTCCTACTATATAAAAAGTTTCAACTATCTACTAAAAACTAAAGTCTAAGTAGAAGTAAATTAGATATTAGTATTCCTAATTATTATTAAAGAAATAGTAGTTAATCTTAAGTTTAGCTTTTATCTATTAGACTTACACTTAATATTCCTTCTACTTACTTAAAAACTTTAGAAATAGAGAAAACAGCTTCCTCTAGTAGTTAGCTACTAGTAGAAATATAATAATAATATTAACTTTAAAAGTTATTATCCTAATAAATATTATTCTGGACGTTACTAGAGTATTCTAGTGTAAGTTAGAAGTATCTATTATAGTAGCTACTTAGGAATTACTATCTACTATAGTATCTTATCTTACTAACTTATATAAAAACTTGTTAATCCTCTAGTAGAAGGAGCTTAAAGTATACTATAACTACTACTAAAATAGTTTACTTATAGAGTTACTATCTAAAGGAATATTCTGAGGGACTTTAAAATTCTCTATGATTCTTTAATTCAGTTAGTTAGTTACCTATTATATAATATTATATCCTAGAAGCTACGCTTAACTAGATTATATACTTAACTAGTAGGAAGCTATACTCTACTTAATATTATCTATATAGTAAGTAAAACTAAGTTCTAAATATATAAAAGACTGGATCTAAGTTTATTTAACTAAAAAGTAATATGAAATACTGTTTATTTAGAACTAAGGAATAAAAAAGAAACTTTCACAAGTATATAGAAGAATCTATATATATAATTCTATATAGAGCCTACTAAAGCTCCACCCAGACGAAGGGGCTAGCTTTAGATACCTAGGTATAGCCCTAGCTAGATTTCTAAGTATAGCCTATAATAAATAGTAAGCTTATAGATAATATTACTATTTCTATATATATCTTTATACTTAAAAACTACTACTTAAATACTATTTTTTAAGATATTCTATCTAACTTAAATACTACTGACTTCTTAACTACTAAATACTTCCAGTTTACAATATTAAAGTAGTTAGTTATTCCCTCTATTATCCTTATACTTCTTTAAGGTAAATTAGTTATAATATACTTTAGAGAAGCTATCTCTATTATAATATTTAAAATAGTTAATATATCTATATTACTTACTATTATTATATTTTATATACTTCCTTATAATATATCCTTCCTCCTCTACCTTATAGATATAAATTACCTTAATATTATATTAAATAATATTTATAATAAGCTTCACTAGAGTAAAAGAATTATATATATTATTTAAAAGTGAAGGTATTTATAAATACTTCTTAATAAGAAGAAAATAATTACCTCTATATATCTTATAGATATAGAAATATAGAAATTCCACTGCTATTTTAGATACCCAGCTGTAATATACGTCTATAATATCCTCAATAAGGCAGAATATCCAGTTAAATAATATACTCTCAAGACTCTTAAGAAACACTACTATTACTACTAAATACAAAATATAACTTCCTTATATTTTCAATTTACTATTCAGAATTATATTAACTTTAACTTCTAAATTATTATTAATATTATTAATATTAATAACTATAATATACTCTATATTATTAACACTACTACAATATTTAACGCCACTTAATTTGTACCTAATATATCAGCAAAAGTAATATAAAAGGCCCTTAAAGTATGTTAAATCAATATATATCAGAATCCTCCCAATTTTATTACTACTAATATAAAAATAACTTTTTAATTTAAAGACTTTAGATTAAAGGTAAAAACTATAAAATTAATAATTTATATTATACTTATTAAAGTATATAATAATATTAGTAAAGGAAAGTATTACTATATATTTCTCCACTATATATATAAAGTTTATAATATAAAGCTTTCTACTACCACTTAGGAGGTATTCCTTCAGACAGTATATAAGATAATTAATAATACCGCTAGCCTAAATAGTCTTATACCTATACTACTTATCTTTAATATATATCTATATCTTACGGAAAATTTAGCTTCCTCTTTAGATATCGTTACCTAAGCTTAAGCTATATATAAAGCTATAGAGGAAATTTACCATAAGTATACTAAGTATACTATTAACACCACTTTAGTAATATATAATAACCTTAATATCTTTTATATAATAACCTTTCCACTCCAGACTTTTATATATATATAGTAAGAAAAACAAGGCTGGTAAAAATTATACTTTCTTATTACTATCTATAATAAACCTTATATTCTTAAGTTACCTTATAGCTTTTAAGAGTTTTAATTAATAGCTATAAAATAGTATTTTAAAGATAATAAATAATAAATTAACTATAATATAATAGTAACTATGATTTTATAAAAGTAAGTATTTATAACTTTATATACTAACCCTTAACCAGGCTATAAATCTCCAAGTAACCTAAGGGCAAATAGAAGCTTACAATTCTATATAAATACTTCAATTTCATTTATAAGTATTCCCAAAACTCTAAATATATAGTTAATATTCTATATTATCTCTATCTTAAAAGATAATAATATCCTCCCTCCTTAAGTAACTGATAATATACTACCTCCATCTTAAATACCTTAAACTAAACTGATACCTCCAAATTCTATAACTTACAAGTAAATAGTTAGTTTACCACCTTCAGAATCTAGCTAAAAACCTTATTTTATAATATCCCTTATAGCTAGGAATAGTTAAATCTGATACTCTTACTTACCCGCCATACAAAAAGTATAATTATAATATCTAACTTATTATTGAAAAAGTTAATTAAAAAAGATGTTAAAACTATTATTAATATTAGTATTATAAAGATTATTTAATACAACCCCATCCTCTATAAACACTATAGGTATTTTAACTCTAATATTATTAATAAAATTAAAAATAAGAATATTAATAAGATATATAAAGAATTAAAATTTATAATTTAAAATTTCAGAAACTATAATAAGTTTGAAATCTTCACATAATCGCTAATAATTTAATAAAGAAGCTAATAATTAATTTTAGTTATAATTCTAACTTTCCTTAAATATAAACATATAATTATATAACTTCGGAATAATACTTAAACCTATACCTATACTAAAGTAAAACTTATAAGGTATATTATAGCTAATCTACCCTTACACCTTAAAAGGTAGTATCCTCCAGACTCTATAATAATAATTGTTAAGCTACTTTATAATCTTACTGAAATTAGAATCTACTGATAGGTAACTTACTCTATATATAATAAGGAGAAATTATAAATAGAAACTTTAATATATAATCTATATCATCTTATCTTATATACTTAAAATAATATCTTTAGCCTTATTAGTATATAAATTAATAGTATCTTTAGCCTCTCTAATATAATATTCTCTTACTAAAAGAATAAGAAACTTAAAAAACCCTTATTTAAAATAAAGCTTAAAATTATACTTTTGGAGATTATACTCCTTATATTTAATAGAGATATTCTATCACTTTATACTAATTACCTCTATCTATACTAGAAGCACTAAAGGTAAAAGCTAATCCTTATTAATATATATATTATACCTAAGATACTTAAGAAGATAAATATTAAACAATATATATACAATATATACCTTACCTCTATATACTAACCAGAAACCCTATTTAATCTCTTATATATAATATAAAAGTAATAACTCTTAAGTAATAATATTATCATACTTAACAAATAACTTCAGTGGCAAATAAAGTATCTTAACTAAGATCTTAACTTTATACTATTTAACCTCTCTAAAGTATACCTTTACACTTTTATTAATAAGTTTGTTACTAATAATATTAACCTCTTATCTTAATTGAAATTTATAATAATTCTAAACTAAACGATTATAACTAATAATAGCTAGTTTAACCTCTATAGTCACTTTATATATTATTTATCTACTAAAAGTAAGAAGATTACTAGAAATGTATTTACTTTAGAAATTTATATTATAATAGCTAGTATAAACTTTACCTATACTATAATTATATTACTTAAGAAAATCCTTAAATATTACAAACTTCCCTAAATTCTAACTATTATATATACTAACTTATACTTACTTTATAAATACCTTATAATGCTTAATACTACTAAAACGCAGTATCTAATAATTAGTATTATAATATTAAGGTAGTTATATAAGCACCGTAAGTTCTATAAAGTATAGTGGATTAATAGAAATAATAATATTACCAATACCTTTATAAGGGGCATTCTAAACTATATCCTTAAGAAATTTATTAATTTAAACTATATAACTATTTAAATAGAGAAATAGGTAACTTAAGTGGAGTAGATAAACATATATTTAGATATTATTCAGGCAAAAGGGTATAGATTGCAAGAAGCACTATTTTTTCTGTTAATAGAAGGATATTAGGATATATAACAAGAAAGAAAAATTACTAATATTAGTTATACTATACTGTAGGGTATATAGTAACTATATATACTACTATATATATAGTAGTATACTCTCTATAGCCTACTAGCTAGAGAGATCTGGTATTCAGTATTAGTTATGATATATTAATGTAGCAATTAGTAAGTAATTACCATACTGTTAATCTAAAGCCTTATATAGCGCTACATGCTATATAATATAGTAATAATTATAATGATTTACCAGAATATCAGTTTACATCTATACGACGAAATCATATATAGTATGCAAATACTTTAACGATTAAACTAATACTTATTTGACCGGAAGATAGTATAAAATACTATCTATTTAAAACTAAAAAGTAAGAAAACGTCTTTAAAAGTATATAGAAAACTCTATATATATAATACTATATGGAACCTACTAAAGCTTTATCTGAATGAGAAAGTTAACTTTAAATATCTAGATATATTTCTAGCTAGAGATCTATATATAGCTTATAATATTACCCCCCTTCTCTTCAGCTACTATTTAGCCGGAGGCTATATATTAGATTAATATTATTTTCTATAATAAGTTTGTATCTTCCCTTATATTACTTTAACGCTATTATATCTATAGTAATATTAACTAACTTTTATATTAATTTTATATATTCTTTCTATTTCATAAAAGCCTTCTATTAATGTTCTCTTTCTACCTAATATATTCTTATAGTAAAAACACTTTTAACTAACTATTTAGCCTTCCTATTATTATCTACTAATAGTAATAGCTAGCTGTTAATATTAATTACACTATACTATAGGATATATAGTAACTATATATGATGCTACGTACGTAGCGGCATACCCTCTATAGCCTACTGGCTATAAATACCCGGCACCCAGCGTCAGCCGTAGCCAAATAGTATAGTAATTAGTAAGTAATTACTTAACTATAGATCTAAAGCCTTATTTAGCGCCACACACCATATAATATAGTAATAATAATAACTAATAACCAGAATACCAGTTTATATCTATATAATAAAATTATATATAGGATACAATTACCCTGATAATTAAACTAACACTAATTAGTAGTTAATCTAACTATTATACTACTATACTATAAATCAGTAAAGCCTATTACTTCAGAAGAAGTAATTACAAAACCCTACACCTAAGGTGTATATAAGGTAAAAGATTGTAAAATTTATTATTTAGATACTTCAGATTCTTCCCACTCTAGGATCTTACCAGAAGCCTCTAAACTGTATACTAACCCCTTATGAATCGTTACTATTAAGATACTAATAACTACACTTAATTTAGTTTTAAAATAAGGTAACTTTCTAATAATAACTACTAAGAAGCTAATAATTATCATTACTTTATTACTTACGGAAATATATTTAGTAAATATCATAACCCTCTTTAAGCTATTGCTAGATCTTTTAATACTGGAGATTTATAGTATCTCTAGCCTTAACACCTTAAGAAACCTATATAGCCTCTTAAAAAACTCTTCCCCTACCCCTCTTTATATAAATCCAGCTAAATTAATAATCTTCCCTTACTCTATATATTTCTTACCTTCATAATAATATCTAAATTAACCTCTATAGGTAAGATATCTACCCTAAATATCCCTATACCTATAATAATAGTATTATTAGCTATTTCTATATCTATAAAGCTTTACTAATATCTTAACCCAGTATTTTTCAAGCTGAAATCTCAATATTAACTATAAAACTATTATAAAAGAGAACTTCCAAAAGGTATCTACCTATTTAGTATACTAAGTTACCCTTTATACCTATTTGGAACTTTATAGACTAGAGCTTTTTCAGATATTTAAAGGTAACTTTAAGAATTAGCCTACGGTACTCTAGTAACTAGCTAGTATTTCTGTAACTTACTACTTTATAAACCACCTTATAGTATATAGCGTTAAGGTTAATAAAAATAGTAATTAAATCTTCATAATCCTACACTAGCTAATCCAGTAAGAAAAGTTTACCTTATAAACTCTTACTAAATTTAATAATATTCCATATTACTATTTTACCCTTAAGAATAACCTTAAGAAGCATCCCAAATAAATTAATAACCTTCTAATAGAGAATTTAGACTTTATGCTGCCTCTCTATAATATCTAACTAAAGGTTAAAAACGTTATATTAGTAATACTCTCACTATAAGTAGTTAAAGAGAGATATCCACCGCCGAACTAGCCAGCCTATATATATATAGCCTCAGGCGAGAAACCTCTATTATAATTATTATTATAACTATCAGTCTTACTAGCCCCCTATTCAACTATCTTAGAGCCTCTCTAATATTTAGAGAACTACCAAAATCCCAGCTAAAACTAACCTAAGTATTAAGAATACTCCCTATATATTACCACCGCTACCCCTTTCGACAATATATTCACCAAATATACTATAAACCTTATAAAGCTATATAATAAGAGCATAAAGTATAGCAGAAGCTTTTATAATATTCTTGAATTAAAGATCTATATATTCTATAATTACTATTTTAAGCTTAGTATTCTATAGTATATATAGGTAAGGCTCTTTTTAATTATACTTAAAGATAATACTCTTAAGTTTTACTTTAACCACTTAAGTAACTTAAATATTAACCTTATATTTAACTAAATAATCTAGTAGGTTAAGAATCACTTTAAGAATAATAAGAATTAATAGCTTTACCTCTCTAACTAGTAAAATACCACTTTTTAAAATATTATTACTAAAAACCCTAATAAAAGCAAAAAGGAGGTCCTTAAGCTTCTAATTTTAAAACTTATATATATCTAAAAAGCCTTCCCTACTAAAATTTTAATAAATAATATCCTCCACCTTCAGCTTATAAGTATAGACTAAAGTATACCAGAATATTAGTTAGCTCTCTTTAGCCCTATAGTAACTACCTAGAGTCTCTATAACTAGTTACAATCCTCTATAAGTAAGATCTTATTAATCTAAAAAGTATAATATATATAAGAGAATAGAAATGACTACTAGAGGGTAGCTAGAAACTAATTTTAAACTAATTATATATATAACTTACCTTAAGGTAATTCTTAAGATTATAGCTATATTTTTATATATACGTAACCTTATATTTTAGGTAGCTATTACCTACCTCTAATATCTTTATATAGCTATACTAACTAAAAATACTATATATATAGCAAACCTAGTTATTAATCTATAAGGTATACTCTTAAGGAGAGGCGTACCTTATATAATAAGTATAAGTTAACTACTAACTCTAAGGTGTATTTTACAGCAGTATACTAAACCTTCCTTATAAGTTATAAAAATATTAATAGCCTTAATAATAATAACCTTAAGGCTCCACCAGAAATTAATATTAATAAAGATATTATTATATAATATTAAATAGATATTAACCTTAAGGAAAGCTCCTTTATAAAATCTACCTTAAAGATATTTTTTATATTATTTTATAGTAAGAAGTCTATTACTTTTAATAGAGGTAAAATTATCAGAATCCCCCAAAATTAAGTAACAGTCTATATCCTTACTAAAAATATTATTATTAGCAGTAAACTTACAGATAATATCTCCACCCCTATATATATCTTTATACTTAAAAGCTGCTACTTAAATACTATATTTTAAGATATTCTACCTAACTTAAATATTACTAGCTTCTTAACTACTAGATACTTCTAGTTTACTATATTAAAGTAGTTAGTTATTCTCTCTATTATCCTTATACCTCTATAAAGTAAACTAGTTATAATATACTTTAGATAAATTACCTCTATTATAATATTTAGAATAATTAATACATTTATACTACTTAATATTATTATATTTTATATAATTTCTTATAATATACTGTTCCTCCTCTACCTTATAAATATAAATTACCTTAGTATTATATTCAATAATATCTATAATAAACTCCACTAAGATAAAGAAATTATATCTATTATTTAAAAATAGAAATATCTATAGATATTTCTTAATAAGGAGAGAATAATTACTTTTATATACCTTATAGAGAAAGAAATATAGAAACTCTACTACTACTTCAGATATCTAGCTATAATATATCTCTATAATATCCTCACTAAGGTGGAATATTCAGTTAAGTAGTATACTTTTAAGGCTCTTAAGAGATATTATTACTACTGCTAAATATATAGTATTGCTTTCTTGTAATTTTATTTTACTATTTAAGGTAATATTAACTTTAACTTTAAAATTGTTATTAATATTATCTATATTAATAACTATAATATACTTTATATTACTAACGCTACTATAATATTTAATACTACTTAAGTTTTACCTAACCTATTAGTAAAGGTAATATAGAAAGCCCTTAGGATATATTAAATTAATATATACTAAAGCCCTCCCAATTTTATTACTACTAACATAAGTATAACCTTTTAATCTAAAAACTTCAAATTAGAGGTAAGAACTATAGAATTAACAGTTTATATTAAACCTATTAAGATATATAATAATATTAGTAAAATTAAGTGTTACTATATACTACTCTACTATATATATAAGATTTACTATATAAAGCTTCCTACTGCCACTTAAGAAGTATTCCTTCAGGCAGTATATAAGGTAATTAATAACACTACTAGCCTAAATAACTTTATATTCACTCTACTTATTTTTAGAGTATATCCACACCTCACGAAAGATTTAGCTTCCTCTCTAGATATTATTACCTAAATCTAAACTATATATAAGGCTATAAAGAAGATTTACTATAAATATACTAAATATACTATTAATATTACTTTAGCAATATATAACAGCCCTAATATCTGTTATATAATAACCCTTCCACTCTAGACTTTTATATATATAGTAAGAGAAAAAAGGCTAGTAAAGACTATACCTTCTTATTACTATTTATAGTAAAACTTATATTCTTAAGCTACCTTATAACCCTCAAGAGTTTCAATTAATAACTATAAAATAGTATTTTCAAGGTAATAAATAAAAGATTAATAATAATATAACTGAAGTTATAACTTTATAAAAGCTAGTATTTATAGCTTTATATATAAACCCTCAGTTAAGCTAAAAATCTTTAAATAACCTAACAGTGAATAGAAATTCATAATTCTATATAACTACTCTAATTTTATCTATAGCTATCCCTTAAACTCCAAATATACAGCTAACACCTTACACTACCTCTATCTTAAAAGATAATAATATCCTCCCTCCTTAAGTAATTAGTAATTTACTGCCTTAATCTTCAATACCTTAAACTAAACTAATAACTCTAAATTATATAATCTACAGATATATAATTAGTATACTATCCCTAGAGTATAACTAAGAAGTTTATTTTGTAGTATACCTTACAGCTAAAAAGCAGTTAGATTTAACACTCTTACTTACCCTCTATATAAAGAATATAATCAGAACACCTAGCTTACTATTTAAAAAGTTAATCAAAAAGGAGATTAAGAATTTTATTGATAATAATTCTATAAAGATTATTCAGTATAATCCTATCCTTTATAAAAATTATAAATACTTTAAATTTTATATTATTAATAAAATTAAAAGTAAAAATACTAATAAGATATATAAGAAGTTAGAACTTATAATTCAAAACTTTAGAAACTATAGTAAGTTTAAAATTTTAACATAATTACTAATAATCTAACAAAGCAGCTAATAATTCATTTTAGCTATAACCCCAACCCTCCTTGAGTATAAGAATATAATAATATAACTTTATAATATTACCTAGATTTACACCTAAGCTAAAATGAAGCTTATAAGGTATATTATAGTTAAATTACCCTTATACCTTAAGAGGTAATACCCTCTAAACTCTATAATAATTATTATTAAGCCACTTTACAGCCTTACTAAAACTGAAACCTACTACTAAGTAACTTACTCTACACACTATAAGGAGAAGTTATAAATAAACACTTTAATATATAACCTATACCTCCTTATCTTACATACTTAAAACAACACCTTTAGCCTTATTAGTATATAAACTAACAGTATTATCGGCCTCTCTAATATAGTATTCTCTTACCAAAATAATAAGAAACTAAAAAAAACCTTATTTAAGGTAAAGTCTAAAATTATACTTTTAGAAACTATACTTCTTATATTTAATAAAGATATTCTATCACTCTATAGTAATTACCTTTACCCTTACTAAAAACACTAAGAGTAAAAGCTAATCCATATTAATATATATACTATACTTAAGATACTTAAGAAAGTATGTATTAAATAATATACACATAATATATACCTTACTTCTATATACTAACTGGAGGCCCTATTTAACCTCTCACATATATTATAAAAATAATAACCCTTAACTAGCAAATACTGCCACACTTAATATATAGCTTAAGTGGCAAATAAAGTATCTTAACTAAAACCTTAACTTTATACCACTTAATTTCTCTAAAATATATCTTTACACTTTCATTAATAGCTTTTTTACTAATAATACTAACCTCTTATTTTAACTAAAATTTATAATAATCCTAAGCTAAAAAGCGATAACTAGTAATCGCCAGTTTAACCTCTATAGCAACCTTATATACTACTTATTTACTAAAAATAAGAGAGTTACCAAAAATATACTTACCTTAAAGATCTATATTATAGTGGTTAGTATACACTTTACCTATATTATAGCTATATTACTTAAAAAGATTCTTAAGTATCAAAAACTTCCTTAAATTCTAACTATTATATATACTAACTTATACTTACTTTACAAATACCTTATAAAGCTTAATAATATAAAGAGAAATACTTAATAATTAATATTATAATATTAAGGTAATTATATAAGCACTATAAGCTCCACAAGATACAGTAAATTAATAGAGATAATAATATCACCAATATCTTCACAAAAGGCACTCTAAACTACACTCTCAAGAGATTTATCAATTTAAACTATATAGCTATTTAAATAGAGGAATAAATAACTTTAGTAAAGTAGATAAATAGATACTCGGATATTATTCAGGCAAAAGAATATAAATTGCCAAAAATATTATTTTTTATATAAATAGACAGGTATCAGAATATATAATAAAAAGAAAAGTTACTGATATTAGTTACGCTATACTATAGAGTATATAGTAACTATACGTAATACTATATATATAGCAGTATATCCACTATAGCCTACTAGCTACAGATACCCAGCACCCAGTGCTAACTGTAGCTAAATAGCATAGCAATTAGTAATCAATTACCACACTATAAATCTAAAACTTTACATAACGCTACATACTACATAATATAAGAATAATAACAACCAAGAACTAGAATACCAGTTTGCACCCATACGACGAAATTACATATAGCATGCAATTACCCTAACAATTAAACTAACATTTAATTATAACTTATTTAGATAGTAAATTAGCAGCAGCCCTCTAAAGTAGATTTATATAAAACTATAAATAAATAAACTCTAAAATATCTAACTTTATAGTATATAGTAAGATAATCTTTATTAATATATATTTATAATATGATCAAACTAGCTTCCAGTTAAGTTTTAGTAACTTACAGTTATATATATTTAACTATATCCTATTATTTATTTAATATGAATTTATAGGGAATTAGCTTTTATTTACCTAGGCCTCTAATTTTTACTGAATAGCAGCTATTTATATACAATATATATCATTACTAAATATATTCTCTTAACTAGCTAAAAGGTAGTGGCCTTACTACTACTAGATAGTTATATATACTTTTCAGTAACTAGAATAAAGATAATATAATATTTATAATTTATAAAGAAAGATATAGTTTCTATTATATTATACTACTGGTTATAAAATATTAACTATATAATAGGTAGTAGATTACCTTAGTTATTCTGGAATTAGTATATATATACCCTTAAAACTACTAAAATTTTCTAACTCTATTATTCTATAATTCCGTTAGTTTATAGATAGTAACTAATACTTTACAGATATATAATATCTATCAGTCTGGAAGATTTCTTCCAGAAGTAACTTACCTAGTATAATTCTCTATTACTTATAATAAAATATAATATTCAATAAAATCTATAGTAGTAACTAAGGAACTATTAAATATATACCTCTATCTTTATTATATTTATTTCTTTCAGTATAGAAACCTTATCTAATTAATTTATAATAACCTAGAGGTAATAACTACCTTATTCTTTTATAAGAAGCAAATTAGTAATAAAGTCTATTAATAAGTTAGAGTGTAACTAGTTAGATACTAATAGAAACTTTAGAAAATTCTTTTTAACTTACCTCCAGATATAAATACCTCTATATATGATATAATTATATATTAAATAGCGAATACTTTATAACTACTTAGATTAGAAGAATTAATACCTTATAGTTTCTAGTATACTATTATTTTCTAGGTAGCCTATAGGAGTGAAATTATATAGCTTCTATACTAATTTAACTTTAAGCCTATTAGGGAAATTATTACTATCCTTACTACCTAATATCTAAGATTTCTTTCTAAAAGTAAGTTACCTTAATATATTAATAGTATATTTAGTAAGATAAATTTTAATATAGAGATTAGGGAGGAAGTAATATTTCCCCTACTAAACCACTATAAAAATCTATTAATATAAGAAGTTTCTCTTAGTAATATAATTTTATATTTCTTATAAATTTAGGTTTTCTTTAAGAACCTAGAGACTAATAATATTTATTTTTTCTATTTAAAGCTTTATAGGGATAATAGTATCTAAAACAATTTCTATTATCTATTTCTTTTACCTCTTATTATTATATCTTCTAGAGGTATTTTACTTCCTTTAGGAGAGAATATTAAAGGCTACTTTCTAGATATCTAGTTAGTATTTAAAGTAAAAATTATATTAAGATATTTTCTCTACGTATTAGCTTTACCTCTCTATAAGTTATTACTTTTTTATAAAATACTTAAGATTTTTATAATTAGTAAGTATTTTAAACTTTCCAATATTCTATAGCTTTATTCTCTATATCTATAAGTAAATTAATATTATAAGAAGTTTCTTGTTATAGCTTAGGTAATTAAACTCCATGGAAGTTAGATATTAGAAGTAGAAAGCTACCAAATACCTGACTTTAATCTTATTATCTTAAGTTAATATATCTCTTAAAATATACCCTAAATAATCTATCTCTACTATTATTAAGATATTAAAGTTAAATATTTATAGAATTATTTTTATAATAAAAATCTATTTTAATATAAGAAAGTTTTTCTTCTACTTTAGCTTTTAGTTAAAAGAAATAGACTTCTAAGTTAGATGATTTAAGAACTTTAAAATAATATTATACTAAAATATTGAAATCTTATAGTAATTTGCAAACTTAAGGAAACTATAGATACTTTTTAGTAAGTTGGGTGTAAAAGGCTGGATTTAAGCTTATTTAACTGGAAGGTAATATAAAGTACTATTTATTTAGAACTTAGAAGTAAAAGAGAAGCTTTTATAAGTGCGTGGAAAAGTCTGCATATATAATACTATATGGAGCCTACTGGGGCTTCACTTAAGCGAAGGGGTTAGCTTTAGATATCTGGATATAGTTTTAGCTAAATATCTAGATATAGTCTGTAATATTATCTCCCTTCTTTCTAGCTACTGCCCGATTAGAGGCTGTAGGCTGAATCTCTATTATTATCTATAATTAGCCTATATATTACTTTATATTACTTTAATATTACTATTTTTATTTTAATATTAACTAGCTTTTTGATAAACTTTATATATTCTTTCTATTTAATAAGGACTCCTTATTAATATTCTCTTTCCACTTATTATATTCTTATAGTGAGAATATTTTCAACTAGCAATTTAATCTTCCTATTATTATCTACCAGTAGTAGTAGCTAGCTATTAACTATAACTTACCTAGGTAGTAAATTAGTAGCAGTTTTCTAAAGTAAATTTATATAAAAGTATAGATAAACTGTTGGGTTAACTGGGCACCGATATAGTAAAAGCTATAGTAGTAGGTGATATACTAGGTGCCCTACTGTTAGACTAATGAGATAAGAGGGATTATTCTATAGATTAATCCTAACGGCATATAGCATATATATATATACTATAATATAGATTTAGATATAACGAAATAGAGACCACTAGTTATAATCTAGTTATAAATAATTAATTAATTACTACGTTTACTAGTTATAAACTAATACTGATTAGTAGTTTAACTACTACTAGTATCTATTACTACTACTTAACTGCAGATCAGTAAGGAATACCTAAAGAGATAAGATTATAATATCTCCTAAGGGACCTTATAGATAGCTTCTAAGTAGAAATAGGTAACTCAAAACTATTATAACTATATATTACTCTAAGAATATTAATAATAAATTCATAATAGAAGTAGAAGTAAAGATAAACTTACGATAATCTGTTTACTTAATATTATATTATATTCACTATATAGTAAAAAGAAAACTTAAATTAACGTTAAATTAAGGTAGTAAGTATTAAGATAAAGTAATAAAATTAATATAACCAGAAAGAAGGGATTTATAATGAGACTGGTATCCCTTACTACTACTCTCTAATATTTAATATATATTTAACTATCGAGAGACAAGAAAATACTTAAATAATAGTAGATATATTATATTAGTAACTAAAAAATAATATATTAAAACCTCGCCCTTTCTAATATTATAAAGAAGAAGTAAAATACTTTAGTTAATATATCTATATCTATAATGTAGTTTATCTGGTATTTAGAACTTAACTGTGATAGAAGTAATAATAATAAAAAGGAGCTTTTATTTATATAGTAAGAAGACCTTAGGAATAGTTATAAAAGTATAATTAATAATATAAACTAATATATAAATACTCTGGATTTAAAACTAGATAATAATGTTAGCTTATAATTTTTTTCTCCTATATATTCTGTATATAACTATAGCAGAAAAGTATCTTAATTAGGATTCCCCAGGAATATTTCATGAATTAGAGTGGAACAACAACAACAAAAACAAACAAAAAAACCCTACAAAAGAGTAGCTGTAACGGCCATACGGCCGTGGCCGTATAGCTATACCAAAAGGGATAAAACGAAGGGAAAAACTAGCTTCGATTCTTTGCTGTAACTGGCTTGCTACGCTACGGTTAAATACGTGGCTATATAGGGCTGTAGCCTTACGTACGGCTAGTGGCTACGTAGCCTCTCCGTACGGCCCAGTTGGCCCTATGGCCACCTATGGCCTCATGGCCCCTATGTAACAGAGGCTACAAACAGGGATCAGGAATACGAAGTAGTAGGGTGTATAACAGGTATATTCTATTTAATACTACATATAGGAGGTAAGCTTCCTACCTATATATTTGTGTGGTGTAACCTTGATGGAAATATTCCGCACCCTTATGGCTATTTATTCTATATTTGTTACTAGGGTTTAAGCTATTATACTTATTTTGCTATAGTTTTGTAGTGGTTTTCTGGAACTTTCTGGAATTAGATTTCCTGGGGAAATTCCCGGGAAATCCCCGGGATTTCTATAGGAAATTCCTAGTACCCCTCTATAATATCCCTCTTTACTAAAGTAATATTTACTCTATTTCAGTATTATTTTATAGCTTTTTGTTAGTTTTATAGTATTTAATTCCTATAAGATTCCTAATATGTTTAAATAATAGTTTTATTAGTAGTTTTATAAGGCTATTAATAATATTATTAGTAGCTTCTATATATTTAAAGATTACCTTATTTTAGCTTACTACTTCTCTTGCGAAGTAATTATAGACTTTAATATATTTAGCCTGATTATTTAAACTCTCTCCTTTTATAAGGATAATTAATTTAGTGTTATCTACTTATATTAGTGTGGGCTTAGTGATTATCTCTCCTAGTTTACTAAGTAAGTTTCGGATTTATATAACTTCTGAAGCTATACTAGATTCTATATAGTATTCAGCTTCTATAGATAATTTCGCTATAATTATTTAGTAATAAGATGTCTATAAAATTTGCTTTCTAGCTATAAAGAATATCTATCTAGTTATTAATCTTAATATAGTTTTATAGTTAGTATAGTTACTATTTATATAATTATAAAGTTCTAGATTATTATCTCTATTCTTCTTTATAGTGTAGCTAATATAATATTTACTATATATTTTAGTATTCTGAAGAAGATATAATACTTCCTTCTTCTGGGAATCTCTAGAATAATATAAAAATCTTACCTAGAGCTTATAACTAAATAATAAATTTAGTTATATTATTCAAGTAGTAAACTAAAGCTTTCTAAGTATTTAGTAATATTACGATTATAATACCTTATTAATTAGATTTTCTATTAGGATAGTAAAATCCTAAGCTCTAGACTCTACTAGAATAACAGCTAGGTGGAGAAACTCTCTGAATTTCTTAGATATCTCCTTTAGGTAACTTTCCTGTGAGATTATTATCTTATGTTTATTAAAATTTAGGTGGATAACTAAGAAGAAGTCTAGTATTTCTAAGTTATTAATCTTAATATTCTATTTAATCTGTAAGAAAACTATAATAATATTATTATTTAGTCTAATAATTAGTATATTATTAATATAAGTAACTATTATAACTTTCAGTTTAGTATTATAGTAGATAATATTATCTAATAGTAAGATTTTAAAACTTATTTATACTAGAATTTCCTTAAGTTTCTACTATTATTATTAACTTTCCTACTTAAGACTATATAGTATTTATTATAATGAGATAATTTAAATTAGATTTATAATATATTCTGTAATTTAAATATAATAGAAATATTATAAGTTTGCGAAATAAGTATTAAGGAGTGGGAATATTTATATATAAATATTCTTCTTAAGGTTACTATTAAGATATATTTTAATAAAATTCTACTGCCTGATAGTATATTCTTTTTATTATATATAAGTAATTAGGATCCTTTATAATACTACTTAAGATATTAAAGTATATATATATATAAAATTCCTTCTATAAACTTAGAGGAATTCTTATATAATAACTTAAGTTTTTCTTTTTAATAACTTATAGTATACTTTCTTATACTTAAGTATCTACTTTACTGTTAGTATAATATTTTAGGGGATCTCTAAGGTTAGTATAAACTATAGAGTCTCTTTCTTAATTAGTATTATTATCTTATTAAAACAAGCTTCTTTCTAAAGAAGCTAGTTATTTATAGGTTTATTATATATTTTAGCTATTATAGCTAGGTTAGTATATAGCTAGATTTCCTCCTAAAAGGATATATTATTCTATATAGTTATATATAAAAATAACTCCTTCTGAGTAGTAATATTATCTCTTAATATTTCCTTAGGTATTTCTAGTTATAAATAGAGAATCTTTAGAGTGGATAAGATAGTTCTAATATATTTCTGTGATTCTAGTTCCTAATTAAGTAGTGGAATCTGTAATTTACTAATCTTATTATTTATTAGTTTATAGAATATAATAATAGAGGTAATAATAATTTTATTTTATAACTTAGTTTACATTCTATAAGCCTTTTTAAGCTTATATTTAATTAGAATACTTTTCTCTACTTAAGATATAATCTTCTTACATTTTATCCAGATTTCTAGATTAATATTAATAAAATAGATATTTCTAATAATCTAGAGTTAGTTTATCTTAGGGATTTAATTCCACTTTAGTTCCAGATTCTTAGTTAATATCTAGATAGAAGTTTTATTTAATATTACTATTATATATAATTAGTTTATAAGATAAATAGTAGTTATTACTAGCTATACTTATAGGTATTTTAGGATATTTATATTAACTACTAGTATTCTAGCTTTATTTAGGATAGTTTAGATTACTTATTTTAATACTTTATTTTATTTGTAAATATATAGTAATAAAGTTTCAATCTTAATATTATTATTTTTCAGTATTATTACTAGAAAGGTAGCTATAAATTCTCTAGTACTATTAGTATAAATTAATTATATAGAGGATCTAAAGTGGTTTTTCTATTTAATAATAAAAGTCTATATTTAATAAGTGTAAGGATATATACTCTATAGTTTATATAGAGAGCTGGGATAGTTAGGATTATGTAACCTATAGGGTTTGAGGTTACTAGGCCTCTTATAGGATAAAAGCCTTCTTATAGTTACTACTAGTTAGCCACACTAAGTTGAAATCTTATAACCTATAGAGACCTACTTTTTGCTACTTTCCCTTCTCTTACTTAAGCTTTTAGCCATATTCTTATAATTTTTTAATTTCTACCTTTCTGAGGAGGTAAGACTAAGGTTTTAGTAATAGCTTCATAATAAACGCCTGCCAACCAATTAGCAACTATATTAAGAATAATTACGCTAGCAGTCTAAATACCTATAGTATCTGAAAATTTAGTATCTGAAAATATAGCTCCTGAGAATATATCTTCTGAAAATATATTCTTAATTAGTGGGTATATAATAACTTCTATACTAACTATATTAATATAAGTAGCTGAAATAAGTAACTTAAGTAATATAGCTACTAGTATAGTAATAGTAATTATAATAATATTTATATATCTTTTTAAATAATAATCCTCTTTTATAGAGGTTATAATAGAATGCCTCTCTAGTAGTATACTTATAGTAAACTTAATATTATTATTACTAGCTCTATCTGTAGCCTCTAAATATTAAGATTACTTAAGATCTCCTAGTTATATCTGTAGCTTTCTTTATAAAGGAACTACTCTATATAAAATTAAGGATTAGCTAATAGTAATTTAAAATAGTTATATTCTATAGCTAGAAGCTTTAGAGGTATAAGAAATTTAGTAGGTTATAACTAAACTATTATATAGCTTACAAACCTAGTAGTATAACTACTATTATATCTTATTAGATTCTTTATAGGCTGATTTTATAGTATTTACTTACTACTTATTAACTGACCCTACTTTATAAAAACTATATCTCTATAGTATATTTTATATATTTTAGTATAATAGCTAGATATTCCTACTGAAGTTTTATACTGAATAGTTAGTAATCTATAAGTTTCTAGGAACTATTAAATTAGAAATATCTTAATTTTATATATTTACTTTCTTTTACTACCTTAAGGTTAGAATATAGAGATACCTATAAAATTAGAAGTTTGATAACTAGCTACTGAAAGCTATAATCCTAATAGCTAAGTATCTCTGGAAGATATTATAGCTTTATGAGGATACTTTAAGTAGTATTATAAGAATTATAAGAAAAGCTACCAGCTATAATAATACTGCTAGTTTAGCATATATATACTATAAAATAGTTAATAAGTTAACCTCAGTTAGGAGGTTCTACCTTAAGGTTTAAATATATAAGGTCTGTAGTAAGTTAGGTTATTTGATAGTTACTTATTACTAAAATAAATTCTATATATACTATTAGAAACCTAGCTATTTTATAAGGGTTTATTATAACCGCCTAGCTGCTGAAAGTTTACCACTAAAAGGACCTTAAGGTTATATTAAGCCTGAGGCTAGAAGATTACTAAAGTATAATAATAGTAGCTTCTTTCTGGAAGTAAAGTAACTAATAAATATCTACTTATACCTTAATAGCTTAATTAGCTATAGGAAGCTTTATATACTTAATCTACTGTAGGATACTTTAGGGAGAAGAGGTTAGATATCTTAGTATTTACTTAAAGATATCTAGTTAATATACTGAAGGAGTTAGACGTTCTAGTAATTACTTTAAGATATCTAGTTAATATACTGAAGCCTTATAGGTTAATATACTTATAGGGAGGCTTTACTGAGGGGTTATTAACCTTATAAGTTAATATACTTATAGGAATAGTGTAAGTTAATATACCTATAGTTTTAATCTCTTCTTATAATTACTTAAAGTTTCTTATTTTAACTGCTAATTTAAACTATTATTTCAAACTATTATTTTAACTATTATTTTAACTATTATTTTAACTGTTATTTATCTGTTATTTTATTTTTACACTCTAAGTTACTACTAAATAGTTAGTAAAGTTATATATCAAGTGCAGCTATATAGCATTTATAGACTTTAGGGCCTAAGGCTTTTGAAGGGGGGGATAATTATAAGGATATATACTCTATAGCCTATATAGAGAGCTGGGATAGCTAGAATTATGTGACCTATAGAGCTTGAGGCTACTAAGCCTCCTATAGGATAAAAGCTCTCTTATAGCTACTACTAGTTAGCTACACTAAGTTGAAATCTTATAACCTATAGAGACCTACCTTTTGCTGCTTTCCCTTCCCTTACCTAGGCTTTTAGCTACACTCTTACAATAAGCTAATCTATTCTTTATATTATTGAATATTAATAACTTAAATCTTAAGTTATTATCTATTACTAATAGGAAGTATTTCTACTATTTTACTAGTTTTACCTCTTTAATATTAATATAAATAATATAGCTAGCTATTATAGCTTTTTCTTAGGGTATTTATAGAGAATAGTGTAAGCTCTTTAATAGATTACAGGTTTTATATAGTATTAGGATAATATTTTTTGGTTATAATAGATATTCTTATGTAAGTTAGATTATCTACTTTATTTCTCGGTATTTTAGATAACCTAATATTTAGTATTATAACTTTAAATTTATTTTCTATTAGGCTGAGAATAATACTACTGTAATAGTAGTAATTTACTAGCTTTTTCTAGTGAGATTAAATTCCTGTTTTAGTATATTTAGGTTAGTAAGAATTATTTTATTTAGATCTATAATATTATTTCCTTAGAGGTATCTTTCTCTAAAGTAAAGTTATTTGCTACTGAATATATTTATAGAGAATCTTTCTATATATAGAATATTCCTAAGTTAAATTCTTTATTTATTATTAAATATTAGTATAACTATTTTAATATGCTTAAGCTAAACTACTTTAATATTAATTATAATAGGTTCAATTATTATTACTAAAGTATAGTTATTATATTATAATAAGTTATTAATAGTATAGATATTAGCTTCAGAATTTTATAGCTAGTTTTTATTTAAGGACTTTACTATTCTTATAATATTCTTCTAGTGGGATTAGTATTTAACCTCTTTATTATAATTTTCCTGGAAAGTATAGAGATTATAGGGATTAATATAGGCTGAATAAGATTATAACTTCTTTTTAACTACTTTAGTTATAGATTATTTTATTTTTAGAGTCTCTTTTAGTATCTTTATTTTAGTAGTCTCCTTCTTTTTGGAGTAATAATTTTGGGTGAAATATTTAATCTTTCTGTAGTTATAGTAGGTAGATTTACTTTTCTTAGAGAGTATAGTTTAAATTTTATCTTTACTTATCTAGGTTATAGTAGACTGAGTGATAAGTAATTTCTTACTGTAGAGGCGGAATCTATCTATAAGATCTACTTATAATACTTCCAAGCTTACTATATTTTTATACTAACTTCCTAATTTTATTTTAGTAGCTTAATTTTGGTATTAGGAGTTTATTCTATATATTAATAAGTAGATAAAAGTTTTATTTGTGATTACTTCTCTACTATTTTAAAGGTAATAAGTAAGTTTATTAAACTTTATAATATAGCTTGTGGGGTTAGATTCTTTAAGTATTAGTAAGTAAAGTTAGTTTCTAACCTAACCTCTCAAGATAGTTCCTAATTCTATATAAGTTTGTAAGAGGATTTTCCAAGTTCTCGATTTTTCACTAATATAGGTAATTAGTATTATTAGTATAGTTGAGATATTATTTTTTAGTTGGTTACCCATACGTAGATTATTAGTTTTACTAACCTAGCTTTTTATTATGAAATTATAGACCTCTAGTTTAAAGATTACTTAAGTGGACTATATAAGCTAATTTAAACTACTTTAAAGGAAGTATTCTTTAGGTATCTTTAACTGGAAATTCTTAAATTTATTGTTAGAGGTTTCCTAGTTTTGAGGACTATATATATTATCCTTAATAATTATTAGGGCTTCCTTTATTATAATATCTAATTAGGTTAGTAATATAGGAATATTATTACTAATAATAGAATCGAAATAAGTTATACTAGTTAATAGAGCTGTTCCTACCTGGGGTGTTTATAGTGGAATCCTGCGTAACTCTGGTATAGTATTATTCTTATTTACTGGCATTTTAGACTTAGTCTAATATTACTTATATAAGGCAATCTTATCCCTTTATAACTTAATAACTATTTTAAATACTTAGAGTTTCTTAATTAGCTTATCTATCGTAAGCTTACTGCTATTATTATTTGTATATTCTTCAATTAGGTGGATGTCTTCTAAAGGTATTCTTATAGTAATTAATTAACGTTCCATAAGTATTTTATAGATAATTCACTGCAGTATTAATTATAGTGAACTATTGTTACTACTTTAAATAGCTAGTTATACTACTATATAATAGAGGCTATAAATAGGAATTAGGAATATAAAGTAGTAAAGTATATAATAAGTATATTCTGTTTAATATTATATATAGGAGGTAAGCTTCCTATTTATATATTTATATAGTGTAACCTTAAAAGAAATATTCCATATCCTTATAGCTATTTATTCTATATTCATTACTAGGGTTTAAACTATTACATCCATTTTACTATAGTTTCGTGGTGGTTTCCTGGAACTTTCTGGAACTAGATTTCCTGGGGAAATTCCTGGGAAATCCCCGGGATTTCCACGGGAAATCCCTAGTATCCCTCTATAACACCCCAGGCCTATCATATTAACTATTGAGATATTATAACTAATGCTGAGATAGAAAGTATTAAGAAACTATTATCCCTCCTTCCTACCTATAGGTGTCTAATAAGTATTTAATAAAGTATTAATAATAATAAGGTAATTATAAGTTAAACTGATAAATACTATAATTAGTATAAAAAGAGGGAATATTAATATTAATAATATTACTATCTATTTGAAAAGCCTCTATTAGGAGAGTTTTTTTAATAAACTATACTCTAAAAGGGAATAAAAAGAAGAGATATTTATACTAATAGTAGAATCAGAGAAATAAGAAGAGGAGGAAATAATAAGAGATAATATAAGTGAAGGATTATCTAAGTTAAAGATAAAGTAATATATCTAACTGGCTAACTGCTATAGTTTATCTTTGAAGTTTCCCTCTGTAGTAACAAAAAGTTAAGAAATAGTATATTAGATAATATAAGTTAGTGTGATTAATAATATCCTTATATTATCGCCCGTTATTCCTATTTACTGTAGGTAGTATATTTACATAATAAAAAGCTAAGTTAAGTTAATAATAACCTTAATTATATTATTATTTAATAATAACTAACCTTTATCTTCTAAGTAAGTTTCTATAAGAATGCTACTGAAGTATACTAATTTACTGCTAGTATTACCAGTAAGGGATAGTATCTGCTAAATTAATAAAGATTAGAAATAGGAAGATATTTATAAGATTTTTACTGGAAGGAGATATTTATTTAGTAGTTATAATTTATCTAATAAGTATATATATTTCTGAAGTTATAGTTTCTAGAGAAACGTTTATGATTGAGATATAGTAAAGTTATATTAGTAATAGATATTCTTCTAGCCTGATATCTTAAATATATCTTCCTCCCCAGACCTTATTAATAGCTTTTATGAGAATATAATCTATAATAATATCCCTATAATTGAAATTAATAAGTATAAGAAGGTATTTTAATGTATAGAAGTAAGAATACTAGTAGGAATATACTAAAAAGTTATATCTTAATAATAGAGTGAGAATATTAAACTTTGGATAAATATTATGTTATAACCTATTGGAACTACAGGACTAAGGGATACCCCGCAGGATGCCTGGCAGTTACAGGATCTTTGTATATAAGATAATATAGAAATAATAAAGGCTCCACTCAGTATAGAAAAACTATAGTATAAGTTATATAGAGATAATAATAAGGTAATCACTCTGTATATATAAGAGTGATTAGTAATTAATTACTAGTAAGTAGTAATTAGTAATTACTATATTATACTAGGGATTAACTTCAGGATATTAGTCCCTAAGGATTAGGATTTATATATAGGATAAGCTTAAGTTTACTTAAAGTTCAACTTCTATAGCTTTTTAGTAATTAATTTTGTGATTATCCTTAGATATTTCTAACCTTATCCCTCAATTCTCTTATTAGATTTATACCTAATTACTGTAAGCTCTAAAGACTTAATTTTATAAGTATTATAATAGTATTATTACTTATATATTATAGTCTTAACTTACTACTAATAGACTTACCTCTATTAAACCTAAAGTTAGTTATAATATTTTAATTACTCTTATTTAGTAAGTTAACTCTATAAAGTTTACTTAATAGTATTTAGGAAAGAATATTATTATATCTACTAAATACTAAACTCCTTCTACTTTTTCTGATTCTTAGAGAATATCCTCTAAAGGTAAATAACCTATTAAGCTTTTAGACTAGGAAATAAAGAATATTAAACTCTCTAATAATAAAGAGAATAATACTATTGAATTTATATAATAGCTCTAAAAAACTAATACAGATATAGCTAAGATATAGAATATTATTAATAATAATACTATAGAAATTACTTAACTTCAGTAGAATTTCTATAATAATTTAGATTAGTAATAACTTCTCACGTTTTAGTAGGAAATTAATATTCTTTATATTACTATTAATATTATCTAGATTCTAGTTAAATTATAAAAGAAACTTTAACTTAACTTACTTTAGGTTTTTAATAAAACTTCTAGATATTTTAAGAGATTCCTTACTTAAGTTAGAATTTACTATTAGTTTTATAATCTTAGTTTTAAAGATAAAGCTAAATAAGTTATTTATACTATCTTATTCCTTAAGGGAAGAGCTTTTATATAGTTTAAACCTTATTTTACTAGCTTCCTCACTTATAAATAGAATAATCTTAAGTTAGAGACTCAGACTATCCTTATAGGCTATTATAGCTTCGAAAATACTCTAATCTTACTATTTTAAGAACTAAATAAATAATAATAATATAAATAAGATCTTACAGCTTTTAAATAGAAAGATATAGCTATATATTATATAGTTAAGTTTAGATATATTTATACTAAATTTAACTATACTAATAATATTAAGATCTTTATATTCTATTAAAGACTGAAGGAAGATATTAAAGATAAACTTATTAAGTAAGATAGATTTAGTAATTTTATTATATATATAGAACTTACTATTAAGATTAATAACTAACTCTTTAAGTATTACTATAAGAAAGGTGAATAGTAATAATCTTAATAACCTAATAGTAGATATAAATATTAAGAATTACTATATAACTACTAGAACTGATATATTAATTAGGAAACTCGATAATAATTCACTCTATAAATAAGTATATCTTATAGTTACTATAGTGAACCTATAGACCTCACTACTAAAGCTACTACTAAAAATAATAAATAATAAAACTTTAAATACTATAATTATAATAAACTAGAATATATAGTTAAAAACTACTACTTACTTAAATATTAGTAATAAGGATAATAATTTTAGCTAGTATTTAAATAAACTTAATAAGTTAATATTACTAAGAAGGAAATACTCTATATCTCTCTAACCTAGATAGCCTATTTTAATGATACTTATATTATATATTAAGGATCTAAGGATAATATAAAATAATACCCTAAGAATCCTTCTGGATAATTAGAATACTATACTAAAAAGATACTAGTAATAGCTAATATTAAGAAAAAAGAAAACTTTATACTAATCTCAGAATAAGACTGGGCATAAGAAAATAAAATAGTAATCCTATAGCTACAGATAGCTGAGAGAGAATTTTACTATAGGATTAGTTAAATACCTAATAGATAACTTCTATAGAAAATCTAATATTAGATTCAGTAGAGAATAAACACTAGAGGAAACCTACTTCTTACTTAAACTCTCATATAACTACTTAAAGTAAGTAATAAGATACTGATTAAAACCCTCACTATAGCTAAACACTATAAGCTAGAATATAAAGTTAAGGAATAACTTAATAATTTCTATTAGTAAGAATATATTAAAGTTAGCCTAAGAATCTATATTAACTTAAGTAACTTATTTAAATTAATTAATAATAATACTAAGCTAGATAATAATACTATTAAAAACTTAGGATCCTCTATTTTATAATCATTATATAGTAATAAAAGTAAGTAATTTAGAATTAAAAGTATTCACTTAACTTAAGATAAGTAATTTATTATATTCTATAGAGTTTTAGGTAATCAGACTCCAAACTACTCTAAGATAATCCTCTGTAATATAGACTATAAACTTCTATAAATTAATTACCTAGCTTAATAAACTATCTTTAAGGTATATTATATATAAGATAATTATATACTATACCTTAGTAATAAATTTATTAGATAATTCTTCCTATAATAACTTAAGGATAATCTAATTCTAAATATATATCTTAATATAAATCTACTATTTTAGAAACTTTAGTTTTTTAATAAAAACTATTTTACGACATTTATATTTAGTGAAAACTACCTTATAGTATATATAAATAATATTATTAGTAAATAGACAGACTGTAAATCAGTCTACTATATAATCTATTATATTAATAAAGTAAGAGAATAATACTATTAATATAATAAACTTTAGGAATAAGAAAAAGATACTAAAGATAAATCTACACTACTAATACTAAAATATAAAGAATTAATACTCAGTAAAATACTTCAAGAAAGAAGGATTATAACTTACTATTATAAAGGCAGAATAATATTAGAATAGAAATATTATAAATAGTTAAAAACCTAAACTTACCTACTAAATAAGGATAAAGAAAAGTATTTCAGATAAGGTCCTTATACTTAGTAATAGTAGAATATAACAATAAACACCTTCACCTTAATATTATAGTAAATAGATATAAGATATAAGTTTTAATTAATTATAACGCTTAAAGAAACTTTATATTACTATAAATAGTAAATAAATAATACATTCTATAGATAACGAAAGTTAAATTATATTAGCTATATACTATTAAAGAAAAACGTATTAGGTATAATGGAAATATTATTAATTTAGAGATTATATATCTCCCTTTAAATTACTATAGTTAGAAGGAAGACTATATTTTTAATATAATAGAGATAAGTAATTAAGATATTATCTTAGGAATCTTATAGTTATAAAAGAATAACCTATAGATAGATTAAAAAACTAACTATCTCTAATAGAAGGATTTAGTTTCTGAGGACTTTCTAGATAATAAGATCCTATATAAATTAGATATAACTCTAAGAGTATAAAGATTTATTATCTACCTTAGGATTAAGAATATAATAGTCTGGATATTAAATATTATAATAGTAGTAAGAGTTAATAATAAGATAGATTAACTTTAAACTATCCCTAATAAATACTAGATTTATAAATAACCTTTTACAGAAGAACTTAAAATTAGATTACTAGAGTATATAAGCTATAATTATAAGATCTCTTTAAAAGAGAGAAAAGAGTCTAGATTTAGTAAAATCTATAAACTTAATTAAATAGAAATAGAAATACTTAATAAGTATATTAATAAATACCTTAAGAAAAGTTATATTAAATATTTAATATTATTAGTAAGAAAATCTAATTCTATTTATACCTAAGAAATATAATAGGCTATAACTTTATATTAACTAATAATAATTTAATAATATAACTATTAAGAACTAATATTTATTACTACTTATATTAAAATTATAAGACTTACTTTATAGAGCTAATTAGTTTATAGTTTTTAACTTTAAAGGAACTTATAATCTTATCTAAATTAAAGAAAGTAAAGAATAGAAAACTATTTTCAGAATAAGAAAAAAATTTTATAAGTATCTTATAATATTTTTTAGACTTACTAATATATCTATAATACTCTAATTTATAATTAACTATATACTATATAAATATTTAGGAATCTTTTATATAGTATATCTTAACGATATCCTTATCTACTTAAGAATACTTAAAAAATATAAGGAATATATTTATAAAGTATTTTAGAAACTTTAGTAAGCTAAACTGGTAGTTAAACTAGAGAAAAGTAAATTTTATATATAATGAGTAGAATATTTAGAATTTACTATTATACTAAATATAATTAAGATATTAACTAAAGAAATCCAGATAGTTAAGGATTAGTTTAGACTAAAAAATATTAAGGAAATCTAAGTTTGTTTTAGATTTACTAATTTTTACTAAAGATTCGTTAAGGATTATATAAAGAAAATAATTTTACTTACTAAATTTATATAAAGAAATACTAAGTTTAATTAGACTAATAAATAAGAAGAAGTATTTTAGGATATTAAGTATTAGGTTATCTTAGAATTTATTCTTATAATTCTAAACTATAATAAACTATTTAAAATTAAGATTAATATTTTAGATTATATTATAGGAGGATAATTAGGATAATAAGATATAAACGGAATATTATATTCTTATACTTTCTATTTATATAAATTTAGTAGATTAGAATTTAACTACTAGATTTATAATAAGGAACGTATAGTTATTATTAAAATATTTTAAGAATAGAAACTATAATTCTTAGGAACTAAATATAAAGTCTAGGTCTATACTAACTATAAGAATTTTATATATTTTATAATATCTAAGAATCTTAATAAGTAACAGATTAGATAGTTAGAATTTCTTTTAGAATTTAACTTTTATATTATCTACTATAAAGGAATAGAAAATAGAAGAGCTAATATATTTAGTTAAAAACTAGACTATAATACCCTAATACTAAAAGAAATATAGATTATTTTAAAAATAGATATAGATAGAAACCTTATATCTATATAGAAGCTACTTTTAATTACTAGATAAGTTAATATTAATATAATTAGAAGAATAATATATAAGATAATTAGAAATATTTATAGTATATTAGTATATAGATATTAAG